>KZ652086.1:108684-125283 GCA_001010745.2 Gerris buenoi
CCCCCCCCCTTTTGGTGGGCGAAATCCCCCCCCCCTGGTGTGACAGGCTCGCCCCCTCACTTTCAAAGTCCAATCGCCGCCACTGTCGAGGGACATACAAAATTTTATCTCCAGAAAAAGCGCTATATAAGATTTATTCAACAAAGAAAACATTGCATTTTCTTTATTAAACGAATTTAATACAGAAATAAAATAATTTAAATGATTTAAAGGAATTGTTAATCACTTTTAAAGTAATAAAAAATATGAAAAAAAAGTTCAACGAAAGCTAAACAATAGCAAACAAAGCATCGTAGAATGACTCGCAATACAACCGGGAGTTTAAAAACAGTGTTGCCAACCTGATTTCAACCAATTCTCTATATTTGCCATTCACTCTCTATTATTTACATAAATAATTAAGTTGGGGAACGTGGATTATAATCCCGTTTTTGAGAATAGGGCTGAAAATACCAACATTATTACCCATAAACTAGCCCTGAAAAGTTAGTTTTCGTCCCTACTGGAGATAAATATATAATATGAATACAAAAAAAAAAAAATAATAATAAGAATAATGTAATGTATACAAGCATTAGTTTTACAATATATAAAGTTGTAAGTGGATGTAGGAACTTGTATAATAAGATCTATAAATGCACAAGCTCAACCAAGTTTACCCTAAAATAAGCAGACAACACCTCCGCATTCAATTAGCTTTAAAACAAATATCACTCTGCAAAGTAAATTCACTTTAAATCTTAAATAAACTTGACCCTTTACATAAAATAACTAAATTTCTATTTAATCTACGGATTAAAATTCAACTACAATTGAATCTTGATCATTAATCATAGTTATGCAAGCAAACCAAACAATTCAACAATTATTTCAAAGCTCCTTAATCTCCTGATACCCCCTAGTACTTTAATGAGAAATTTTATAATTCATAAATAATGAAGAATGTTACAACATTTTATTATTTCAGTATTTACAATATGTTTAGAGGTCGCCACACACTTCCTGTTCCGTCTCTAAGATTATACTGATAAAACATTTCATTAAGTCCGCCTGAAAACTTGAGTACTAATATCTGTACAGTTCTATTACTCACACTCCCTACTCTATGAGTAACATTAGTATAATGGGTAGCAATGCTTTTGTTGAGTGATGTTATCAATAAGAGCAAAGTTCTATTATCCACACTCCCCGATCGACTCCAGTAAGGTATACATACTAGAACCTCGCTTACACGACCCTCAATAACACGAAAACCTCAATCAGAAGTGCAATTTTCAAATCCCCTTGAGATTGCCATAACACATAATGTTAAATTAAACTCTATAACGCGACTATTATCATCAAAACAACCTCAATAATATGGATTTTTTTTTTCAATTCACAACATAACTCAGAACCTCTATAACAAGTCGTTTTGAGAAATCAACCTCTATAACGCGACTCTATATACATGGGTTGACATTGAACAAGTCTAAATTTGAAAACCCCACCCCACTCCCAACATTCTATTAACCTCTATAACACGACTAATAGCCAAAATAACCTTGATAACACGACACTCAACAAAAAGAGCACCTCGATAACAAGACTGTTTCCCTTATCCCCTTGAGACACTTCTTATCGAGGTTCTACTGTATATAATGTAATATATAATAATAAATCAAAAGACAGCATCTCACTAACATACCACACTATACTTGAATTGTCACGAACCACCTCAATAATTAATAATAAACAAATCTTCTTTCATAGGTGCTTCAAAGTGAGGTGAAATTTAGTATTAAGAAATGAGACATTAAAACAGTTATTAGTAGCACCTAGGATTGGAAATCTAAAGCAAAGTAAAATAAGACTGATCAGCAACTTCAATAGATCAGCCTAAAAAACTAGGAAACAATAAAAACAAAGTTCTATTATCCACACTCTCTGCTCGACACCAATAAGGTAAGCCTGAGCAGGCAATTTCAATACACCGGGGGAGAGTGACGTCACTTACGTAAAATAGTGTGTTGTTAGGTTAGCTGGCTCATAATATTGAATGTACCACTGGGTTTTATCAGTGCTATTTTACTTTATTATTATTTTTTAATCAATTATGTGTTTTATCATCTATAATGTATACATTTATATGTGATAAGGTTAAAAACAGTTAAAAAAGCTTTTAATTGAGTAAAAAGAGCACATCTGTAAGTAATTTATTTTACATTTTATTCGAGTTATTTGTGAGAATTATTTGTTTTATTACCTATAATGTATACATTTGTTGGCTTATTAATAATGTTACTAATATTTGATAAGGTTAAAAACAGTTAAAAAAGCTTTGAATAGAGTAAAAAGAGCACATCCGTAAGTAAGTTATTTTCCATCTTATTTGAGTTATTTGGAGAATTATTTGACTTATCATCTATAATGTATACTTTTGTTGACTTATTAATAATGATACTAATATATCATAAGGTTAAAAAAGCTTATAATAGAATAAAAAGAGAAAAAAACAATGAAATGCATACAGAACACTAGTAAACAATGGTATATTATGAGCCAGAAGCAGGATAACCTGACGAACAATAGTTCAGGGCGCATGACGTCACAGCAACCTTTGTCACCTTTACGTAACCTCTCTGACGCGACGTATAGCTCTGCAACAAAACCTAGGTAATAATAACAGCACAGTTCTACTATCTGTTCTAGCTGTAAAGCCATCCTAAGGGGTTCCACTCCTGTGTGTTCAAGAACACCTTCATTACAAGCAACACACATAACCGGCATTTCTATAGCGAAGCAGCTCCTCCCCACAGTGAACAAGACCAGAGCGTGGGCAGGAGTTTAATACATCAATTTTAAGCATCTTCATGAACTTACCTTTTTTTTAATATATGTATATATAACTACAAAAAAACACTTAACTTTTACAATATTTGAGTTAGGTAAACTTACTGCGTAGGCTTCCGCGGTTAGTGTCATAATTAAGTTCTAGGTCTTCCGGTGGTGACCGCGTCATGTTCGAAGAATTTTCCGACGTTTCGCCTCCTATGCTGGAGGCATCTTCAGGGTTGTACATGTTGCTCTACTGCTAGGGACAACGTGGACTAGCTACGACTAGTCCACGTTGTCCCTAGCAGTAGAGCAACATGTACAACCCTGAAGATGCCTCCAGCATAGGAGGCGAAACGTCGGAAAATTCTTCGAACATGACGCGGTCACCACCGGAAGACCTAGAACTTAATTTTGAGTTAGGTACTTAAGATTTTACAAAATTAACTAATAATTACAAGATAAAAAAAAACTTTTTATATACTAAATTTTTAAATTTTCTCTTCAATCATATGGTAATGTTGATAGAGAGCTGATCTTAAACCTATAAAAGGACAAATCTTTGTACAACAGATTTCGCCAACAACGAATCTAAACCGTGCCATTGATATGGATATGCCCCCGTGTAGGCACAGTAAGAGAAGAAAATGTGTACATGTAAAGAAGTACAGATGCAGAAAAATTAAACCAATACCTAGGACACAAGTGTAAACAAACCTGGTTATCAAAAGTCAATAAATTTATTTCTTTCAATAATAATAATATAAATAACAAATTTGAAACCCTGTCAAAATGAAGATTTTAAATATGGGACAACTCAAAATTATTAAAAGTAACTTGCGGAATTCCAAACTAACTTTCCACACAGCAAAATTTGCTGAAAACGAATTAAATTCTGCTGAAAGATAGTTAAAAGTATTAAAATAATGCATTGTCATCAAGTTCTGAGCTATTCTAAAAGTTTCAAATGTCTAGCAACTCTAGAAGTTAGTTAAAATTCGATTGCACGATTTGTACTGGACAAACAAACAAGAAAGCAAGCTAATAACAGCGTAGTAAAAAGTTTGGACTAATTTTAAACATTTTTCTCAATAAAATACAAAATTATAGAAATATTTAAATCATATAGTCAAACCCCCATTTGAATTGTTATTTTTAGGTGATTTTGCCTATTATTTCCATGATTCCATTCTGAAGGTAATAACTGATCCTACAGCCAACCACAACCACATTGTGTAAATTTATTGTGGCAAAAAAACTCTCACATAATCTCATAAAAAACACATAAAACTCTCACAGTGTTCATTAGGTCAAATTAATAATTTTGTATCTTACGTAAAATAATATATTGTAATTATGTATGAAATTATAAATTAATAATTCATTTTAAAAGTAATTGTGATAAGTTGCAATGATGATGACTTATTTCAAGAATGATAAAATTCATTAATAATCGAGTAAAGGTGAATATTTAAGAAGACTTGACAAGATGGCTTTAAGAAGGTCGGGCATATCTAGCCAACAATCACTGGAGCAGAGGCTTGGCCTCCGAGAAATAGACCTAGGGCTTATTACTTTTGCTCACATAAGTTGCCCAACCTGGTCTGTCAGAACTAACTCTAATTGTTATCTTAGTGTAGAGCAGGTTTTTTATTTATATTTACAATAAACTTATTAATAGTAAATAATTACTCATTAATAATAATTAATTTTATAACTTTGTAATGTAGCTGTTTGAATTGATTTCACTTTAATTTAAAAGGTGAATTAAGAACATATTACAATAGAATTAGAAATAGTAAATTTAGTTTACTGGAAAGGTGGGGGACAGGATAAACAAACTATTGTTTTATTCTGGGATAGTGCTATTAGCAACTTTAGATAAAAATGTGTATGTGGGGCTGAGAGCACTTGAAAGGTGCGCAATTTTCTAGCTATCAAAAGAACCAGTTGCTGTATGTCATCGTGTGTCAATATAGATCAAATCTATGCTTGCATCATCCTGACACACCTCTTGCGGCACTTTTACTTTTAATATAATTCAGAGGTGCTACCGATACTAACAAGAGGGCTTCTCGATGTCCAGGGGTGTGACATAAAATATGCGTCCTATAATCTCTGCGCACCCAAGTGCTAACAGACAAATTGAGTACTTATCATTATCAATATAATTACTATATACTATCTGTAATAACTATTTGAAATAACTTATTGTTATAACTTATTGGAAAAACCACTTTTGGCAGATCATATCAGTAAACCGGTATACTTTCTGGTAAAAATTAGAGTTTTGTTACAAAACATTAAATGTATATTTTGACAAGCCAAAGATAAACTCCAAATCAGCTCAATTAAAGATTTAGTACAAACTACTCAGCTGAGATGGTTTGGACATATCATGAGAATGGACAAAGATAGATACCCAAAAGAAAGCTACGAAGCCAGGCCAGAAGGAAGGAGACCTCGAGGTAGAAGAAGAATCACAAGGGAGGATAACATCAAGACAATACTCCCACAGCGTGGTATGCCCTGGATTCAAGCTAGAAGGTTGGCTCAAGATCGCAGCGCTTGGAAAACTCTTTGTAAACCCTCAACATCTATAGGTAGAAGATGGCGCGATTAAGTGAAAAAAGTAAGCTATTCTAACTTTAAATACATAGTTTTATTTATTTTTTTCAAATTCATATTCCAGTAAGGCGTTTTTAAATTAAACGTTAACTGGGTTCAATTATAGAAGAGAGCCCCATCATAAATTTAAAAATTCAGTAAATCATTTCGTCAAACTTCAAAATATCCATGCACAGAGATACTACATGAATTTATTTATGTCATCGAGGGCCTAAATTATAACCTGGCAGCTCGTAACCTTCATTTGAGAAACAGTAATTATTAAGTCCCTTCTAATCCCCCAGTTATTATGTCTTATCTCGTATGTTATGAATATTAATATGTAAACGTTATCTCTTCTTATCGGTGATGGCAACTACAAAAATGCACTCTTTTACAAAGAAAAATAGCGATAAAAGTTAAATTAATTTAAAATAGAACGAAAAACACGAGTGACATTCGCTTCTAGAAATGGTAAAATGTTTAAACGAATAATACACTGATAATAGAAATAAGTTTCGAATGAAACATCCGTGTATTTTCAAAGGAAACAAACTTGGAGATAAAAGATAAGAAGGTTACGCATCGCTACACCGGACCCTTACGTCTTCAAAACACTCGCCACATTCGTACGTCTACAATCTGAAAATAATACCGGACTTACTATTAATTAATTAATTAAATGTATCCATGTACTTACAAAGAAAGCTGTTCGGACGAGTCGGAAATCCTTGATCGTTTCCTGAACTCTCAGAAACACAAGTCGGGACGGAAGTTACCCACGGATCACAGGTCAATGTAAATAACAAGTAAGAACCAAACAGACAAATGGTACAAACGTAAACAAAAACACAGTTAAGTTTCTTCTAAACAACCAAAAACAAACGATAATACGAAAGAAAACAATAAACTTTCAAATGATTAAAACGTCGAAACTACACGTAATCATGATGGAATGTCAGAACTGCGATAACAGAAAACAAACTGGTTTACAGAGGACATCGCGCAGTGGCCCCAGTCTCACATTCGACCGCCGTCACTTTAACTCTCTCCGGACAACGCGGGATATCAATATTATACCCCGAGTAAACAGAAATATATTTCGCGAAAAACACGACGAAATTCTAATGGCAAGTTCCGACACAGGATTATAAAGTCAGGCACGGGGACAAAACATAGAAAATGATAAAACGGCAACTTGACAGGTTTGCTAGTGGGACTTAAATCAGGTTTGCCAACCCACCAGAACAAGTGTTTTTTTATTTTACTTTTTTAAAAAGCAAAATCCTTCTTTTATTAAAAAAAAAACAACTATACAATCAATATTTTTCATCAAAGAAATTTAAACTTTATAGAAAAATACAAATTATAATTATTCAACACAATAAAGGCAGTTTATAAATTATGGCGAGAAAGGGGGGGGGGGGAGAACAAAAGAAAGAAGCCCTAAATAATTAACTCAATCCTACACCTGTTCTATCTTTATGTTATTACAATTTATTGCACATAATTATGAATGTCTACTTCCTCTTTAAAAAATAAACATGACTAAAAACAAACATTGACTAACTTTAATTTCTTCTAACAAGAACTGATAAATTAAAAAAAAAATAAATAAATAAATCATTAATATTTGGTTAAAGTTTTCAAATAGCAATAATCGCACCTCAGTACATCTTCATTTGTTACGATAATGCCTAAATAATAAATAATAATAATAAATAATAATAAACAANTTATTAATTAATAGTACTACACCCTTATATTTTAAGTTCTTGTGAGGTAAGATGGCTAATAAGGTGTCAATTTTTAAGAAAACTATATTTTCATTAATAACGAGACGTTTCAACCCTTAAAAGGTCATCTTCAGTCGCATTTATTCTATAAATAAAAAACGAACAAGAGTACATCCAATCAGTTTGACAATTCTACATTTTAACTTATTAGTTAGTTGAATTATTAATGAAAATATAGTTTTCTTAAAAATTGACACCTTATTAGCCATCTTACCTCACAAGAACTAAAAATAAATAATAAATCATTAATGTTAATCAAATGTAAACTTATATTTATAATTAGCCGAAAAAAAACTTCATTCTAAAATTAATTAAACTGAAGTAACCTTGACTACATTACTTTATTGCTGAATCTAAAGCTTGTGAAAGGAAAAATTGAAAATACAAACGATACTATTGGCTAACAAATAATAATTTTAAATTATAGTCGAGGTTTGATTAAACTATTGATTATTGATTGAATATAAGGATGTACATTCTTTGAAATTAATAACTATGTCAATAATGTGGATAATAAATTAAAAAAAAAAAAAAAAAAGTCAAAAGTGTTTTAACAAAATTGTATATTTTTAAAGCAGCTTCCCTATGTCAGTCAAGAGTTAAAAATAATAGTTAATAAATAGTTTAGAATATTAGAAGTTTAATTAGTTTTAATAGTAGGTAATACTAGTAGCAGTAAAGTAGATAAGTAAAGTGGTCGGATAACCCCCGTCCTGTAATGTAATAATAAGCCTAAGCTGTTGAACAAGACTAAAACCCAAAGAAAAAAAATAATAATACTAGTCCATAGAAACAAACTTATTATTATAATTCTTTCATATTTATGCCTTTTTGGTTGCGCTAGTCATCAGCAAATTAATTTAGTAATTACAAAATACATAAATTAATTAATTAATAGAATTTTTTGAAGTGAAACTTCTTTGGCGGTGGTAGAGTGAATTTTTTCATATAGTGAAATAGTGAAACGAAGTTTGCGATTCAAGACTCGTCCAAGTGAAAACATTTTTACAGATTAATTGAATTATATCTATTTAAAGACCAGCAAATCAAAACAAACATTTATTTTTATTGGAATAAATGTGGTTGCCTTAGCGTAGCAATATTTTTTTTCCATTACATTTCCCATAAACATTTTATACCTGAAATAATAAATTCGTTAAAAAATGAAAGAGAGCAATGCATTCTAGAAAAAAAAAATGAATCTTAGTCCTGTTAGAGAAACAAACATTTCTGAATAAATCTGATTCTTTCAATATTTGTTTGAAAATGGAATAAGTACCAAAAGTGCATCTTCTAAATAGGTTCAATTTTAATTTTTTTCAGAAATATCTAGAAAATGTCATTATCTGCACAAAAATTAATCATCGCATTCGTACAAAATCATTTTAAAAATAAGATTTGAATCACAAGAAAGGAAAATAATAGGCGAGCGTAGTAAAAATCAAAAAAAAAAAACAATAAAGCGGAAGGTTACGTTTCTGTTCACCGAAATTCAATCCCAAACTACTAGTCCCTGCCTCCGATCGCTGACTGTTCGGACTGGTACCAAACCAATCCGTGATTCAAACAGAGCGTGGTTGGAACATCCGACTAACAGTCAGAGTTAGAGTTTGGGCTTCGTTGGAACGCCCTGTTCCTAATGCGCATGCGTCGACAGTTCCAAACCAGTTTGAAGTGCGGTTGGAACAAACCTATTGTGTTTCCAATGTAATATAAATATACAAACAAATCTATTAATTTGTACAGTAGCTTTAGGAAGAGAATTAATTTCTGACTGTGTGAGGAAATTAAAAAAAAAAAAACTGGAGTAGGTAGCCAATTCTAGCATGAAATTTTGACATCTTAAAAGTTGGGCCAACTGAACAAACAAATATTCACCGGATTCAGGGTAATCGCCTAATGGCTTAAACATCCTTTAATAACTTTGCTCAGCCAAATTTGATCAATAAGTTCATTGCTAATTTTTAGTGTGGCACATAGCTTCCTACCGTTTTATTTTGTATATTTTAATGATTTTATACTATTAAAAATTATTTATTTTCAAACTTATTTATTTATCCCCCATTTTTTAAAAATGTCAAATTATTTTGATTTTTTTTATATTATTTGAAGTACAATATAAACAGTCATATAGTCAGTCAGGTCAGTAAGAGATTAATAATTAAATTAAAATAGTAGTTGTAAATTGTTAATGTCCAATTAGTGTAAAGATTTGTAATTTTTAATGCCAGTATAGTAATTTTTGATGTTAATACATTGTTTCTAGCTTGAAAATGGCCCAAGGAGGGGTCGAAATATCGCTAAAGAGTGCGTTTTCATTAGTTTCCTTAAGACCCAGCAACTAGTAAAGTGAACAAACAATTAAAGGAATGTCAAAATTATTTTGATTTTTTACATTAATTGAAGTATCAAAATTTAAGAAGCGGGCAGATGGTTGAAATTAATCTGGGTGCCGTCTGCAGGCTACATTCGACAAACATTCCAAATTTCATAAAAATCCTACACGTGCTTTTGATTATATAGGTGTAAATAAAAGTGTGATTTTATGCATGTGGAAGAGAAAATAATGGGCGCAGAAGGCTGAAACTTATATGGGATCAACAATGGGCTAAGTATGACCTGCCATCTAAATTTCAATAAATAGTTTTTAAGATATGGTGGTCCACAAAAATTGACATGCAGACAGATACAGAACCAAAAATGTTCCCTGATGCCCTGAAGCAGATTTCTGTTTAGGAATTTAGGAAATCGGAGACATAAAATACTTTTGTTCTGCAGAACGATGACATAGCTTCCATTACCTTCCGTTAACTTGGAAACAATATTATTTTATTAAAGAGACGTGAGAAAATCAAGGAGAGAGCTGATGATTTTGACATCTAGAAGTTTTTTTTTTAATTTTATTAGATTATTGCAACTACAATACATTATTGTTATAAGCAATACAGATGTGAGAATTAGTAACTTGAAAGAGATAACAGGATGTAAGGATCCAGTGATAGCACTTACTGAGTTGAGACAGATTTATGTGTGTGATACAGTCAAATGACGAACAAAAATAAAATTATGAAATTTAAATTAACAAATTTCAGTTGTCTAAGAGGTCACGTGGCCATTCTCTTCGGGCGTCTGGGAGGATTGTCAGGAATGGTGGGGGAAAACAGACTGTGGACTAGTAGATTGGAATGGTCGGAAAGGGAGTCATGGAAGGATTTATAACTGGAAATGGCTAGTTCACGGACAAAAGGTACTTTGAGGACATTATGGAGGACGAAATTCGAAATTAGAAACATAGAAGGGAGCGTCAGCTATTTTTCTTAGGATGTTTCACTACTATAGCCGCATTACAGTCGTACCTAGCTAAAAGATAACACACATGTACATTTTAAGAATTCATGATAACAGCTTACTTGATCAAGCGGAGTAATGGTTGAGTCCATAAAGTCCATTGTGCCAGTTGAGCCAGCTTAGTGACCGGGTAAGAAGGCTTAGTGATAACCTTGAGTAATAATCTCCAATCCTCCTCACAGGCTTTGAAACTGTACAAATAACAAAAGAAGTAAATAAAAATAAGAAGTAAAATTACTACAATAATGGAACAACTAGATTTAGTGCATTGACAGCACGGGAAAAAATAGCAAATGGGGGGACGAGCCAATGAGAGCTTGACATTTTCCCGGACAAAAGGTCGGGCCAACTAGGCAAAGATAAATGTCTCTAGTGGAGGGGAGAGGCCATCTGGATAAACGCTGCCCCACCTCTATCCACAGACCTAGTGGCTTTATTTTTTCCCCCAGAGAGGTTGGCTAATCTGTGTGTCACTCAATTTCCCGTGCTGTCAACACACTAAGTCTAGTTGTTCCATTACTGTAGGGGGTAAAATAAATAAATAACTAATCATTACACTTTTCCGTATGATGGTAAAAGTCGAAAATTCTTATTTTGTAAAAAAATTAACTGGATAGCAGAAAAAACTTTGGCTAATCTGCAGTTATCCATACAGTCGAGAATCAAGTTGGTCAAAGCTTGGCGGCCCAATTTCGCACTTAAGAGATTATATCCCTTTGTCAAAAGAGTTCATTTTTTAAGAGTTATACATTTGAAAGATTATATCTATATAATTAATACATTTTAGAGGTGATATTCCTTTGTCCAAACAATACATTCGATTTACTTAGGGAACATTCATCTTCTAACCTATTTTCCTAGGTGGCTGGATAACTGCAGATTTACCAAAACTTTAAATTGAAATGAATGAATTGAATTTTCAAAATGCTACTTTGAACATTTTTATAGTATTATAAAGGTGCAGTAAAACCTCATTGTTGGAGGCAGGTAAAACAATTATAATACACATAATAACAAAGCTACCTCAGGCAGTAACTGAAGAAATAAAAAACAAGCATACACAGCAGAAAATAAATTAATATTCTAAACAAAAATGGAAAATCAATGTAAGCAATCAATATGAACCAGGATCTTCTTGTTCTAAAGAGTAATGCAGTGAATGTTTACACATACCTTTCAAATAAACCTATATTTAAGCAATTTTTATTTTATTTAAATACTTTTAATAGTAACTAAGTAGTCATTATAATGTAGACGATGTCCGTCTCGAAGTTCTAAAGTTATAAACAAAATGTCAAAAAACCAAAATCAAATTAACTGTTAAAATAACTACTGAGTTAGGTACAATAGTTAATAGTATGTTGTTCGTGGTATTATAATGAAAATGTTAAACAAAATTCGTAAGTGCTGAGGCAAATACCGTATAAATACGATTGTTTATGTTGGTAACTTTTAATTTTACAACATATTATAGAATAAGCACGTTTTTTATTAAAAATTTGTTCGCTAATACATGAACAGACCTAAGAAATAACGTTGACATAGAGCAACTCAATCGATCAGTTATAATAATAAGGCAATTCACTGCCTCGCCGAAGTAATAACCGTTAAAAACTAGAAGAGTTTTGATATCATTGAAATTGATCGTTATCAATCAACATAACAAAATACATATAAATAGAAACAAAAGAAGGCACGTTAAGAAGGTTACAGTAACGGACGGAAAAATAAAACCTTATTGTATGTCTAACAAAAATAATGATTACAAAAAGAATTAATACATATTTTTTAAAAAGGAAGTTACTTACTTTAATAAAGTCCGGTAAAATGGCGTGAATCTTTTAAAAAACGAAACATAAATAAAACGTGCAGCACTTCGAAATAATTTTTTTATAGACGATTTCCGATTTCTTAACTTTAATCTAACGGAAAATAATTTTGTTTGAATGTGACAAATGGCGGAGATTATATTAGATGGCAACACTGAATCTTTAAAAGTTCGACTAGATCTAAGTTTAGTTCCTAAATACGTAAATAATTATTAACAAAGAATTATTGATTAAAGAAACTGATTAAAATTGTTGCCTTAAATTTAAAAATTTAATTTATCAAATTGATTGAACAAAAAATTATCAAAGTTCATCAATAAGACTGGAGTTTCTGGGTTAACTCAAAAATTCTAAATGGGTCTCTCTCGGAACTTAACTTTAAACCGCAAAATAATAAAGCACATTCTTTTAGACATAACAAAGAATCTAATATTATTTAATTAGATTAAATCTTAATCATGATTCCTAATGAGAAACCGTTAAACTGTTTAGTTTAGTGATTAACATTAACTTAACACTGATAACAATATTTTTAACACGCGAGGGGGGGGGGCTTCTCTTCTTTTCTTTTCTAATAAGCTATGACTCACCTTCTTGAGCTAAACACAATTTAGAATTTAGAGTTTGACAAGACACTTGGGAACTTACGATATAAACCCACTCTTAAACTATGAACGGTTCGAGGCATTAATGAAACTTTGGGGATCTGTGCAAAGAGAAGTTTATTTTCATGTTATCGCGCACTGGGGGCAACCAGCCTTTTTGCCCCTAGGCTACTCAAATCTTAAATTTAAAATTGAAATGTATATTTTTGATACCATATTTGAATTCTATGGCAAAAAAATAGTAAACTTTTACATTAAACTTTTCATTATATCTCCAATATCTTACACCCTATAAAGGATTAATAATAGAAAAAAAATCGGGTGCGTGGTACCTCGGAACTTTTCCTCACTTCAGAGGCCACTTTAGTGGTCTCACTGCTGCGAAGCAGCAGAAAAGAAGCCACTAAAGTGGCTCATGCTGCTTCTCCTGCTGCGAAGCAGCAGGAGAAAGCAGCATTGGTCGTGGTCAGTACTTGGAAAGGTGCCCGTTCTGAACTAACTGATTTATTATCATTCTTTCAGAAAAAACTTATATTTAAAACCTATATTTTATTTTAATATTTTAAGTTTGGCGGTATTTTGACAGATGTAAACAAACTTTGACAGCATCAAAATTATTGCAACAATAAATAAATATATTCGCTTATATCTTTGAACTAATTATTGGAATTTCATCAGGTTTTTTTATTTTTGTCCCTTAATTTTTTCCCGTTCCAACGATATGTTGTAAGTCAAAAACCTATATGTAATTTCAGTATTATTAACCGTTAAAGTTTAAAAATTAAAAAATTTATAACTTAAAAATGAAATTTGGCGGGCTTGTTTGTCATACAGAGAGGTACATTCGTGCCAAATTTCAACTCGATCAGAACTATTTTCGATTTATTACGATTTTTTAAAATTTTTGCTGACTAAGCAAACTGGGTTCAAGATGGCGTAAAAAGTTGATTTTCCGGGCGGCACAACTACAGGTTAGGACTGATTTTTCGGCCAAGTTTCAACTCTCTAGGTTAAACACCTTGGGCGCTACGATGATAACACACATACCCACATACATACGTCATGCTGAAAACTACTCAGGCAAGTTAGCATCTGGACCTCTTTGAACCAATTATGGTGGGAGTCCGCATCGAAATTGGTACAAAGATAGTAGTTTCATATTTTGTTTGGATTTGCATCCTCTGTGGCCACGGGGCCTGGTTCGGGCCTCTAGTTACGCCACTGATTACAACTCAGACAAACTTTCTCATATAGTTTTCCTATGTTCATTTAATTGTTATTAAAAATTTCATCAAAAATGATCATAAAAATAACTTCTCCCGAGCGGGGAATCGAACACAGGCTCTCTCCATCCGCGTTTCTCTTTTCTCAGGCTTCACGATTTTTCTGAACATGAATGCCAAATTTCGTCAAAATCGGCCCAGTAGTTTAGGCTCCAGGCGTCTGCACAGACGACAGACGGACATTTTTTAAACACCACTTTTTTGGACTCAGGGGACCTCAAAAAGTGTAAATCAATCAAAATCTCAAAATCGAATTTTCGCGCCATCACAATACTTTCTCTTTATATGAGAAAGTAAACATGGCAAAATTAGTCAGGGTCAAAACGAATAAAGCAACATGTTTTAAATCTTTATTTTTACCCCCTAAAAAATCTATAATCATAAATTTATACCACGAATACGGTTCTGACGATCCGTACTAAGGATAAAAAAAAAAATGCAGCCACAATTGGGACCGAACCCCTGACCCCAGACTCTAGTTCCTGCTTCCCGGGCTGGCAATAATTTATCTATAGCAGTGGTTTCTCAAGGTACTCTGCATTATAGTCTATACACCTTGGTGGTTCCTAACTTGTGGGTCGTGTTCACTTGGGATTTTTAGGTGGGTCGCTGCAACAAGTGAGAAATGAATATCCACAGGGCCGGCGCAAGGGCCATGCGAGACATGCGGCCACATGTGGCGCCGCCTTGGACGAGGCGCCGGCAAAGCCGGCGGCTTTCTTATAGATTTGTTTTGATTTGTTTATTATTAGTCCAGTTCAATTAGACAAAAAAAGACTAAACTTAGAAAATATTAGGGGAAAGCTAAATTTTGGCATGAACCTTGATATTGCGGTTCTAAATAAAATCTCAATAGTCTCCATTGATCCGAGTGCCGCTAAAAGAACTACACGGGGTAAAGGTCATCAAAATCGGTTTTTTGTGAATATCTCAGTAATGGCCACGTTTACTGAAAAAATATAAGTATACAAATTTGTAGCTTAGAACATTCCCTACAAAAAGATATCATGACTTTTATTCGTAGGAGTAACGGTTTTGGAGATAACCTCAATTTACCTTCTTACATATTTATCAACAAAAGTGCACTCCTTTCAACACCACCTTAGGCCCAATTCACACACAAGTACACGAGTAGCGTGGCACTGGTTAGTGCCACCTCTATATGCTAACTTATGGTCCAATGTACACTGTTATGGCGTGGTAGAGGGTTTCAAGTGGCGCCTCCGCCACGCCACTCCGACGCCACTCATGACGTATCGAAGTGGCGCGCCAATTGCAAACCAATAATTTCTTTCTCTGTTCTTCCTGTGTCGTTCTATCTTATTGTGTGTGAAGTCACGAGTGGCGTCGGAGTGGCGTGGTGGTGGCGCCACTTGACACCCT
This sequence comes from Gerris buenoi, assembly GCA_001010745.2. Lineage (NCBI taxonomy): Eukaryota > Metazoa > Arthropoda > Insecta > Hemiptera > Gerridae > Gerris > Gerris buenoi. Next base: position 124,350 of record KZ652086.1, read on the forward strand.
CTACCACGCCATAAAAGTGTACATTGGGCCATAAGTTAGCATATAGAGGTGGTACTAACCAGCGCCACGCCACTCGTGTGTGAATTGGGCCTACGGTGGTGTTGAAAAAAGTGCACTTTTCATGATAAATAAGAAGCTAAATTGAGGTTATTTCCAAAACCGTTACACTTACGACACAAACCGTTGATTACTTGTATTTTTCTGTAAACGTGGCCGTTACTGAGATATTAAAAAAAAAAAACGATTTTGATGACCTTTGACCCCGCGTAGTTCTTTTAGTGGCACTCGGATCAATGCGGTTTTTTTTGTCTAATTGCACTGGACTATAAGTGGTTTAGCAACGTTGGCGATTGAAAACCAACTCTTCTTAACTCTATTGATACTGATTCGATTTTAAAAAGACTTTGCCAAGCTGAAAGCCAGAAATAATAAAAAAAAAAATAAAATAAAAAAAAGTGTGTTTTTAAATATTTTATTGTTATTGTTCTAAATTTTACTGTCATTAATTAAAATACACTACAAGTACAGGATTGATTTCACAAGAGTTACGAACATTATACAAGTTCGAATGTTCTAATGTCTCTCATGTTCGAATTTAGAATGTGTACCTGTGCTAAAACGTTTTGAGTTTTCCTTAAAATTTAAACATTTTATTTCTTTGTATGATAAATAAAACTACATTTATGTAGGCTTGAAACCATGAACATCATTAGTAATGACCCTGTATATATCAGTTTGTTTATGAAATCCCAAATTCTTAAGTTATTATAAAAGAGTTTTGAAAACATTTTGTTGATTATTTCTGTAACCTCAAGTTTGTTGCGCTGCACAAATGTACTCCGTTAAAAAGACAAAAAATGTGATATAATATATATCACAATTTTTGTCTTTTTAACAGAGTACATTTGTGCAGCGCAACAAACTTGAGGTTACA
>KZ652086.1:202683-222693 GCA_001010745.2 Gerris buenoi
ATTATATTCACATGTTCATTTCACCAATGCTCAGGACGAGTTCGTTGGACAATGCTATCCGCCCAAGCGTAAATATAAGCAACAAATTGGATTTTTAGAACGGTCAAAAATCCTAACTTCATCTATTCAATTTGACAAACAACTTTTTTGAATAATTTGCTTTAGGGAGAAAAAGTAAAACCAAGGAGAAAAAGAAGTAACTTAATTATTTTAAATAGTAGAGAATGAATGGCTAATGTAGTGAAGTTATTGAAATCAGGTTGACAACACTGCCAACTAAATAGTAGATAATGAATGGCTCATGAAGTGAAGTTGTTGAAATATGTATGGCAACACTGCTTTTTCGATCTTATATGTCAAATCTTCTTAATGTTGGGTCTTCAGGGATAAAGGGTTGAAAATAAAAATAAAAATATTTTTATTTACAAATATTTTGGCTATATTTCGCCCATACCTGGGCATCTTCAGGCCTTGAAAATTGTAAATCAAAATCCATAATTTGTAAAAATTGGTTTTTGGAGATATATTCTACATAAAAAATGTGAGCAACCTTTCTTGTCAAGAGTCAAAAGAGTAACTCTGCTACTGGGCCGATTTTACGAAAATTGACATACATGTTCAGAAAAATCATAATATGAAATCGGAAAATTAATTTTAGCTCAGAATTTGGGGGCGCTACTCCCACTCCCCAAAAAATCATTATTTAAAATAATTATTTCTTAAAAATAGTTCCCACGATTTTGATCTAAAAATTCTAAAGTGCAGTCAACTTAAATACGAAACTAACGATATAAGCCGTTTTCCAGTGAAAAAATCTAGTTCCTGAGAAAATAGCTTTCAACTTGGGCGGAGAGAGGCCGGGTTCGATTCCTCGGCAAGGAGAAGTTATTTTTATGATACATTTTGTTAAATGTTCAATAATATTTAAACGAACCTATACGAAAACTAATAAATGGAAAACACTAGCTAAGTATTTATAAAATCGTATACGAGAAAGTTTGTCTGTCTCGGAAAGATGTACCATTGTTGTGAAAAAGTCATCTTGTTCGGTGACTTGGGTGAAGAATGTACCATTATTGTGAAGAAGTCATCTCGTTCGGTGACTTGGTTGAAGAATGTACCATTGTTGTGAAGAAGTCATCTCGTTCGGTGACTTGTTTGAAGAATGTACCATTGTTGTGAAGAAGTCATCTCGTTGGGTGACTTGGTTGAAGAATGTACCATTGTTGTGAAGAAGTCATCTCGTTCGGTGACTTGGTTGAAGAATGTACCATTGTTGTGAAGAAGTCATCTCGTTGGGTGACTTGGTTGAAGAATGTACCATTGTTGTGAAGAAGTCATCTCGTTGGGTGACTTGGTTGAAGAATGTACCATTGTTGTGAAGAAGTCATCTCGTTGGGTGACTTGGTTGAAGAATGTACCATTGTTGTGAAGAAGTCATCTCGTTGGGTGACTTGGTTGAAGAATGTACCATTGTTGTGAAGAAGTCATCTCGTTGGGTGACTTGGTTGAAGAATGTACCATTGTTGTGAAGAAGTCATCTCGTTGGGTGACTTGGTTGAAGAATGTACCATTGTTGTGAAGAAGTCATCTCGTTGGGTGACTTGGTTGAAGAATGTACCATTGTTGTGAAGAAGTCATCTCGTTGGGTGACTTGGTTGAAGAATGTACCATTGTTGTGAAGAAGTCATCTCGTTGGGTGACTTGGTTGAAGAATGTACCATTGTTGTGAAGAAGTCATCTCGTTCGGTGACTAGGTTGAAGAATGTACCATTGTTGTGAAGAAGTCATCTTTAGTCTGTCTAGCGAGACTCAAGATGGTAGAGGGGTGACGTTCTCCCACCCGTCTTGTCGAAGGCTAGGAGGGTACCCTCACCACGCCGAACTTCTTCCTGATCTGTGTATAGCCCCCCAGGTCTGTATCGTCAGATAGCTCCGCGATCTCATACCTACCTCGCGGTCTCCTCGTTCATCTATCTCATCTCAGTGCTTCCATCCCCCGCACTCCCGCGCGAGCACCACATATCAACTTTACAGGTACTTTACTTCTTTATCTATGTCTAAGTCAATCAAATAATATGCTTCAATATTAAGTAATTTTATAAAAAACTTCAAATATAAAAAAAAACAACAACAATGAATTAAAACAATATCAAATATATCTAATTATAAATAAATTTAACCATAATATTTAATAAATATTAGCTATGTGCTTATTTATCTAGCAATATAATATTATTAATTATATATAACAATATAATTATAAAATCATGTTCTTATTTTTTCTTTACAAGTTTAAATTTTGTACAACAATAAGATACTAAGTGTCTCAATTTCGATCGTATACTGTTAATATCACTTTCATAAATCTTAATAATGATATTTAGAGCTGTTTAAAAAAAATAAGCGTTCAATTATCTTCGTAACAAAATAAATAAACCTTAACAAATTTCGTTATTACATGGACATCATGAGGCTCATTTGAGAAGTTAATTATCATTTTGGGTATCTAATTACATTTTGATTAACATCATTTGGCTTTTTTGTAAAGCGAAATATTTTAATAATAAAATAGTATCTTATTCAATTTTGTTATAGTTCAATTTTATTTTATTTAGTTTATATTTCTAATTTATATTGTTGCCAGTCTTTACGCTATAAACACACTTATTTTATAAGCCATTGGCTAGAACATCTTCGGACAGAAAAATCTAAATTTTTTCTAAGTGAAATTTAACTACGCAGAGCAAGTTGTCTTGATTTTGCCTTGATAACTTTTGATATTAATAATTTCTATAAAATTTGGAGAAATATTATATTTTTTCAGAAGAAAATAAACCACTTTGGATAAATACATTGTCGAAAAACCGGATTAGGTAATGCTAATGGATAAAACGGACCCGGTTTGGACCACTATTTGGACATCATCGTAAAACAGCTGTAATTGAAGATGATAATAAAACTTGACAGTACTGATGATGAACTACTAAAATGAATTTGTCGATTCATTGTTGATAATTAAATTTAAGTTTATTCATCACTTAAGTGATGATAAAAAAATAACCATCTAAAGTGGTTGAAATTTGACAGATCACTGACAATGAGCAAACTTAAGTGAATTTACAATTTCACCAAAAGATTTACCAAAAAAAGTGGTCTAAATCAGTAGAGGTCTAAAAAGTTCTAAAGTGGTCGAATTCAGTCAGTACCATTATGTAATGTACTCGAAGTCACCCGACAATGTATTTATTTCATAATGGTGTGGTACTTATTGCCTTCTGAAATTTAAATCAGCATTTATCAAATTCTGGGTTTTGACTTTGACTATAAACTAACTTTAATAATATACTTTGACAGTAAACTTTGACAATGAACTTTGACAATGAACTTTGACAATAAGCTTTGGCAATAAATATTTAAAATAAACTTTGACCATAAACTTTAATAATAAGCTTTGATAATAAACATTAGAAACAGACGTTGTCAATAAACTTTGGCATTAAACTTTGACAATAAACAGAGGCAATAAGCTTTGCCAATAAACTTTGACAATAAACTTTGGCATTAAACTTTGACAATAAACAGAGGCAATAAGCTTTGCCAATAAACTTTGACAATAAACTTTGGCATTAAACTTTGACAATAAACAGAGGCAATAAGCTTTGCCAATAAACTTTGACAATAAACTTTGGCATTAAACTTTGACAATAAACAGAGGCAATAAGCTTTGCCAATAAACTTTGACAATAAACTTTGGCATTAAACTTTGACAATAAACAGAGGCAATAAGCTTTGCCAATAAACTTTGACAATAAACTTTGGCATTAAACTTTGACAATAAACAGAGGCAATAAGCTTTGCCAATAAACTTTGACAATAAACTTTGGCATTAAACTTTGACAATAAACAGAGGCAATAAGCTTTGCCAATAAACTTTGACAATAAACTTTGGCATTAAACTTTGACAATAAACAGAGGCAATAAGCTTTGCCAATAAACTTTGACAATAAACTTTGGCATTAAACTTTGACAATAAACAGAGGCAATAAGCTTTGCCAATAAACTTTGACAATAAACTTTGGCATTAAACTTTGACAATAAACAGAGGCAATAAGCTTTGCCAATAAACTTTGACAATAAACTTTGGCATTAAACTTTGACAATAAACAGAGGCAATAAGCTTTGCCAATAAACTTTGACAATAAACTTTGGCATTAAACTTTGACAATAAACAGAGGCAATAAGCTTTGCCAATAAACTTTGACAATAAACTTTGGCATTAAACTTTGACAATAAACAGAGGCAATAAGCTTTGCCAATAAACTTTGACAATAAACTTTGGCATTAAACTTTGACAATAAACAGAGGCAATAAGCTTTGCCAATAAACTTTGACAATAAACTTTGGCATTAAACTTTGACAATAAACAGAGGCAATAAGCTTTGCCAATAAACTTTGACAATAAACTTTGGCATTAAACTTTGACAATAAACAGAGGCAATAAGCTTTGCCAATAAACTTTGACAATAAACTTTGGCATTAAACTTTGACAATAAACAGAGGCAATAAGCTTTGCCAATAAACTTTGACAATAAACTTTGGCATTAAACTTTGACAATAAACAGAGGCAATAAGCTTTGCCAATAAACTTTGACAATAAACTTTGGCATTAAACTTTGACAATAAACAGAGGCAATAAGCTTTGCCAATAAACTTTGNACCTCTAACCACCTCTAACCACCTCTAACCACCTCTAACCACCTCTAACCATCTCTAACCATCTCTAACCACCTGAAACCACCTCTATCAATCTCTAACCACCTCAAACCTCCTCAAACCTCCTCCAACTACCTCTAACCACCTCTAACCACCTCTAACCACCTCAAACCTCCTCGAACCACCTCTAACCGCCTCTAACCACCTCTAACCACCTTTAACCACCTGAAACCACCTCTATCAACCTCGAACCACCTTTATCCACCTCTGACTACCTCTTAAGGCATCTTCAAGCAACTAACTATTTGGCAATTTTAAAACATTGTTTTTATTTTTTATTAAGCCTTGCCATCTTCACATTTTACTTGATTGACAGTATAATATTTTCTCTTAGGGGTCCTTTAGTAGACAACAAGTTAATTTATCTACTTCTACTAAACATTTTATTTAAAGGATTTAGAGGTTTTATGAGGTGTTAAGAGATATCTAGTGGTGGTTAGAGGTGTTATGAGGAGATAAGAGGTGTTTAGAGGTGGTTAAAGGTGTTAATAGGTAGTTAGAGGTGTTTAGAGGTGTTAAGAGGTGTTAAGAGGTGGATACAGGTGGTTAGAGGTGTTAAGAGGTGTTCAGAGGTGGTTACAGGTGGTTAGAGGTGGTTAGAGGTGGTTAGAGGTGTTTAGAGATGGTTAGAGGTGTTTAGAGGTGTTAAGAGATATTTAGAGGTGTTTAGAGGTGGTAGGTGGTTACAGGTGGTTAGAGGTGTTAAGAGATATTTAGAGGTGGTTATAGGTGTTAATAGGTATTTTGAGGTGTTTAGAGGTGGATTAACTTTAACAGTAGTGTNTTGCCAATAAACTTTGACAATAAACTTTGGCATTAAACTTTGACAATAAACAGAGGCAATAAGCTTTGCCAATAAACTTTGACAATAAATGGATAACATTTTGCACTTTGAGTGGCAATAAATAAATATTAATTATGTAGTTGTACAAATTCTACTAAGAACAAAATTCATAACTTTAAAATCAATAGATATTGGCAGTATCTCTAACATACATTGATAGTTCTTTAAATAAAGGGCTAGAACCTGATTATTCTATATAGATTTTAAACTTTATAATAATTTACTTCAAATATAAGAAAACTAAACATTTAAAGTTCCGTTATACTCATCTAATGCTTTATATACAAACAATAATACAAACTATACCTCAACCTAAATTCATTATTATATAACTACGGTTTGTGTTTTAATATAACTCTTTCCAATAATAACCGTAGTTTTGATTGTGTACTAATATGATCTAATAACGTATGAAATTACGGGACAAAACAATCAAAATGAAACTGGGTTCCATTTATAGAACGGTCATGTGATACTTCGCCTTCGTTTTCTAATATAAACAGTCTCAAATATACTTCTTGCTCTTGTATTCTACGTCAAATAAAACTAAACAAAGTCTCTCTCTCTCTCTGAACACATCTCTGAAAACTAAAGAATTATTTCACACCCCGAGGCTTTTTAAAGATGTATAATTGTAAATATTATTAAATTAGATATAATGCTCTTTAAAGTGAATATGAGAAAATTTTCTACGTGTTTGTCGGTACCGATTTTCATTTTGTATTTAGTTTAACCACCTCTAACAACCTATGAATACCTCCAACCACCTTCAACCATCTCCAACCACCTCTAACCACCTTTAACTACCTCTAACCACCTCTAACCACCTCTAACCACCTCAANAGAGGTGTTAAGAGATATTTAGAGGTGTTATGAGGTGTTTAGGAGGTGGTTAGAGGTGTTAAGAGATATTTAGAGGTGTTTAGAGGTGGTAGGTGGTTACAGGTGGTTAGAGGTGTTAAGAGATATTTAGAGGTGTTATGAGGTGTTTAGGAGGTGGTTAGAGGTGTTAAGAGATATTTAGAGGTGTTTAGAGGTGGTAGGTGGTTACAGGTGGTTAGAGGTGTTAAGAGATATTTAGAGGTGTTATGAGGTGTTTAGGAGGTGGTTAGAGGTGTTAAGAGATATTTAGAGGTGTTTAGAGGTGGTAGGTGGTTACAGGTGGTTAGAGGTGTTAAGAGATATTTAGAGGTGTTATGAGGTGTTTAGGAGGTGGTTAGAGGTGTTAAGAGATATTTAGAGGTGTTTAGAGGTGGTAGGTGGTTACAGGTGGTTAGAGGTGTTAAGAGATATTTAGAGGTGTTATGAGGTGTTTAGGAGGTGGTTAGAGGTGTTAAGAGATATTTAGAGGTGTTTAGAGGTGGTAGGTGGTTACAGGTGGTTAGAGGTGTTAAGAGATATTTAGAGGTGTTATGAGGTGTTTAGGAGGTGGTTAGAGGTGTTAAGAGATATTTAGAGGTGTTTAGAGGTGGTAGGTGGTTACAGGTGGTTAGAGGTGTTAAGAGATATTTAGAGGTGTTATGAGGTGTTTAGGAGGTGGTTAGAGGTGTTAAGAGATATTTAGAGGTGTTTAGAGGTGGTAGGTGGTTACAGGTGGTTAGAGGTGTTAAGAGATATTTAGAGGTGTTATGAGGTGTTTAGGAGGTGGTTAGAGGTGTTAAGAGATATTTAGAGGTGTTTAGAGGTGGTAGGTGGTTACAGGTGGTTAGAGGTGTTAAGAGATATTTAGAGGTGGTTATAGGTGTTAATAGGTATTTTGAGGTGTTTAGAGGTGGATTAACTTTAACAGTAGTGTTCTTATGTCAAGAATGAATGGTGTTCATATGAACTGTAGGGAATACTATTACTATGCTAAACACCTGAGCTGTGAGTCAATATCAGAAGAATTCAAACACCGATTAAGTGTAAATATTTTCAGTTCAGTCTCGACACTTACACAGGAACTGATTCAGATTCCATCCTGGTAAAACACTTGATTCACTGGGGCCACTTTATTTCTCTATAATTTGATGTAGAAATTTTCCATATATCTTTTATTTTAATCTTAATTCTAAAATAAAACTTTTAACTTAGCACATAGAAATTGCGTAAATACAATATTAGTTGCTTCTACCGAACCTCTGACTAATTTATTCGCGAAGAAAAACAGTGATTATCAATTTGCAAACATTTAAAGTAAGAACTTAATCCAGTTTCAGTTCAAATATCCTAATGTCATCATCAGTCAGTGGCTTTAGTACTACTATAATCAATAAGTAAATTGTACTAGTACTTATATAAATAGTAATTTGTATAAATAGTAAATTAATGTATGTTGTACTCAATATTTGAATTATGAATTGCGATGATTTTAAACTTTAGTTGAACAGTTTGGAGTAGTCTAATGTCGTCTCTCTTATACACCTAAATGGATAAGTTCACTAGATTTTTACTACGTTTTTATTAGCTTGCTTTCTTGTTTGTTTGTCCAGTACAAATCTTGCAATCGATTTTTAACTAACTTCCCGAGTAGCTAGACATTTGAAACTTTTAGAATAGCTCAGAACACGATGACAGTGGATTATTTTAATACTTTTATCCATATTTCAGCAAAATTTAATTCGTTTTCAGCAAATTTTGCTGTACGGAAAGTAAGTTTGGAAAAAATCCGCAAGTTATTTATTTTATTTTGGCATGTCCTATATTTACGATCTTCATTTTGACAGGTTTCAAATTTATGATTTATGATAGAAAATTTAAAAACGTAGTATATAAAAAGTCCTTTTTTATCTTGCAATTTATTCCTGTTTTTGGGCAATAAAGTTTAACTTTTATATACCAACTTTTAAATCTTTAGCTGCTGTAGGTCGGGAGATATACCTACTCCAAGATGCGACGGACGAACTACCAAAAGCATTAAGGGTTTTTAGGACGACCTCGAATAACATTGGACGAATTCACCAACACCATTCTTGACTCAAACATGAGTAGTTCTTAGGCTTCTGAGGTTACAATTATAATGAATTTCCAGGTTTTGCTGTAGTGGCCGGTCCTCCTGTGGTGTACGGGTCCTTATAGTTCCAGGTCTTGCTGTAGTGACCGCGTCTCGAATACTGTGGTACTCGTGTACTGTTCCTTATGGTTCCAGGTCTTTAGTCCGGACCGGGACCTTAGTTTAGGACAGATGTGAACCGTAAGTTCACGTCTGCCTTGAACTAACGACACCATGAACAACCCTGAAGATGCTTCTAGCATTAGGGGCGAAACTTCGCGGCCTACACCCTTAGAGATAGTGGTCACCACCAGAGTTCCTAGAACCATTAATAATACCCAGATTAATAATTTAGTACAGACTCACTTTCAACACCTCAAACTTACCCAAGCATTCAAAATGCCCTGATTGAGTATAGGAACGAATTTAATTTTACTAAGTCTTTTTTTAATTTTTAAATTTTTTTAATGTCAATAATATTATTAAATATACTACTGTCAATATGCAATTCAATAAAAAATGTTCGTCAATATTTTTTTTTTTTATGTCAATTCCAACAACGCCCACAGTCAATAGTATTAGGACAATCATTTTGTATATTGACAATACTATAAACCTGTGCGGGCCGCATTATTATAAGGATCATTATTATTAATCTGTTTATATGGTGATAAACTATTTAATAACCATTTTAATAAAAAAAAGTGTATTATTTTACTACGTTTTTATTAGCTTGCTCTCTTGTTTATTTGTTTGCTTGATTGTTTATTTGTTTGTTGGCTGTGGGTCCAGTACAAATTTTGCAATCGAGTTGTAACTAACTTCCTGAGTAGCTTGACATTTGAAACTTTTAGAATAGGTCAGAACACGACTACAATGCATTATTTTAATACTTTTAGCAATCTTTTAGCAGAATTTAATTTGTTTTCAGCAAATTTTGCTTATTACCCTTTGTATTAAACGTTTGAAGAATATATTGTAACGATTTAATAAAACTGTATGAAGATATTATTATTATATTAAATTATTTTTGAATATGCTTTACAAATTAAACTTTGAGAGGAAGTTTATCCAGATTAATATCACGAATCCATGTATGGTAATATTGTAGTGCAGGCTTTGTATGAAAGTCTAGTTTTGAAAGAATAGAACAGATCCGATTCAACTCTGAATTTAAACTAGGAGAAACGTAAAGAGACCGGGAATAGGATTGTTAGGATTCGGAAAGAAAGGCAAATCCGGTGAGATCGGAATTTGTGATGGTGGGTTGGCCGGCCTGCTATATTATACGCTGTAGAACGCACTGAAGACTAAACAGACTGTGTGTGTCCGCGTGTGTGTTAGATATGGGTTTTTGTTAGTTATATAAATAGACATCAGGGGGCTCCACATTCCCTCCTCCGCTGAACCATCTTCTCCTCTCCTGTTCTCTTATTAAAAAATAACTTCTTTACAAAAAAAAACCCAACATGAATGTCAGAAGATGTTGTTAGCGATGGTTAATAGGGCTTACAGACTTTTAGAGGTGTATTGGGATGATAAGAGGTGGTTTCATGTGATTAGAGTTTGTTAGAGATGGTTTAACTTAATTAGAGATTGTAAGAGATGGTTTTACATGATTAGAGTTTGTTAGAGATGGTTTGACATAATTAGAGTTTGTTAGAGATGGTTTGACATAATTAGAGTTTGTTAGAGATGGTTTGACATGATTATAGATGGTTAGAAATGATTGATATGATTATAGATGGTTAGAATGGTTTGATATGATTATAGATGGTTAGGGATGGTTTGATATGATTATAGATGGTTAGAGATGGTTTGATATGATTATAGATGGTTAGTGATGGTTTGATATGATTATAGATGGTTAGAGATGGTTTGATATGATTATAGATGGTTAGTGATGGTTTGATATGATTATAGATGGTTAGAGATGGTTTGATATGATTATAGATGGTTAGTGATGGTTTGATATGATTATAGATGGTTAGAGATGGTTTGATATGATTATAGATGGTTAGTGATGGTTTGATATGATTATAGATGGTTAGAGATGGTTTGATATGATTATAGATGGTTAGTGATGGTTTGATATGATTATAGATGGTTAGAGATGGTTTGATATGATTATAGATGGTTAGTGATGGTTTGATATGATTATAGATGGTTAGAGATGGTTTGATATGATTATAGATGGTTAGTGATGGTTTGATATGATTATAGATGGTTAGAGATGGTTTGATATGATTATAGATGGTTAGTGATGGTTTGATATGATTATAGATGGTTAGAGATGGTTTGATATGATTATAGATGGTTAGTGATGGTTTGATATGATTATAGATGGTTATAGATGGTTAGAGATGGTTTGATATGATTATAGATGGTTAGAGATGGTTTGATATGATTATAGATGGTTAGAGATGGTTTGATATGATTATAGATGCTTAGAGATGGTTTGGCTTATTTAGATATTGTTATAGAGATGGTTTAATATGATTAGAGATGGTTTAATATGATTATAGATTGTTAGAGATGGTTTGACTTATTTAGATATTGTTAGAGATGGTTTAATATGATTAGAGATGGTTTGATATGATTAGAGAATGTTAATAGGGGGTCTTGCTAAGTAGAGGGTCTTGCTTTTTAAACACCTTTCAATTGTTAATATTAAAAAGTAGGATAGAAATATTTTAAACTTTCGATGAAAAACTGTGCTGCAAAGATGTTAATGAAATTTAGGTTTTAATTTTTTGATTATAGGTAATTTTTTTTAACCTATTTTTGGTAAATCAAACTATAGTATTAAATATTTATTTATGAACTTCGCTCCAAGTTAAGTGCCAGTGAATTATTAAAAATGGTAATTAAACACATTGGTAAAGCAATGAAGTATCCAATACATTAGGGAAATAATTAAGTAGCCAACAAATTGGTAAAACTAGTCAGAATTTATCATTTGTAGCAAAACAATACTTTAGTGTCCAAGAAATTAAGTTTGGCATCCATAAAATTGGTACAACAATCTGGTATCCAACAGATCGGAATAACAAATAAGTATCCAAAAAATTGGTAACACCAATTGTCATTTAACATTTATAGTAAGACTTTTGTAGTAAGACAGTGTTTGTAGTTAGAAATTTGTTTAAACTGGTCAAGTTTATTTATCTAGTGTTACAATTCAGTTTACAACAACTGATTTATTTTAAATGAAAACCTTAAAAAACCTACTGACCTAGTAAACAACTTAGTCAGTAATTAAAAAAAACCTTTCTAAGTGGTTGGACCTAATGTTTTATTATTAAATATTTGAAAACACCGTAAAAAGTGTTAATACATATATATATAACTGCCTTGTTACTTCAACAAAGCTGTCTTTTTATGGAATTGTATATCTTAGTTTAGAATACATTCATTAATTTTCCTTATTGTGCTAATGATAATGATCTTGATAATTATATATTTGGATAGGGAAAAAAACGTCCATCTTTATATATATGTATATCTTTAAGTTTTAAACTTAATGTATTTAAATATTAACTTTGAATAGATAGGAATCCTTGGTGAAGTTTCAATGGTTAATCAAGTCATAATCAGCTGATAAGGTTTGTAGATAAGAAGCCGAGCTTAGAGTTGGTCTCCTTATATGGTGTGAGAGTGGAGACAGGACTTCTCTAAGCACCTCCCACTATCTCGCTAAGTTCGAGTAAGTCTGAGGCTGCGGGACTTCGCTAAGCACCAAGGTCACGCACACACACTCCGTTATCTTCTACACAGACTTAGATCTGTTTTAAATACATGTGTATGAGTCACTTGCTTGCAACCACACAAAACCTTTTTATATAAAAACCCACGTGGTTTAAACAACTTATTTCACTTTTTTTTCTTCATAAATAAATATATAAAATTAAGCAGCTGATTTTTTTGTTGTTGTTTATTTTTCAGCTGATGAACAGCTGTTACTATTTGGTATTGGGAACAACACTGGATTCAGTAATAACAGATTTACATATGATTAAAAATTCAAATTGGGATACTATATTAAAATTAGATTTTAAGCGTATTAATTATTCATTAAAATTAAATATTTTTAAATTATAAATGTAAAATTATTTAAGAAATGATTATAAATTTAAAGGGATCAGTATATTATCCCCCTCCCCATAGAAATAAATATAAATATTTTACTTTGACAAATCAAAATTTTTGAAGTTGATGATTGTCCTTATCATTTATCTTTGAGCGTTATTATCTAGGAAAAAAAATATGGTTACTCGATTTAAATAGCCTACACGTAGGTATGTACAATTTTATTTTCATAATCGTTGGAACACCTTAAAGAAAAAAAAGTTTTTATAATTTTTAATATACATAATTTTTCGTGCCCAAATGGTTTTCAAATACAATAAACCCAGTAACTTTACAGAACCACAACATTGGTCTCTGCTCTTGCGCAGAGTGAGATGCGCAGGCGCACTTTAGACTGAGCATGCGCAGAGAGCAATGCTCGGCTTGTTTCCTCTGTTCTGTTCGGCAGTCTGGACGAGGCATTAGCGCCGCGTGATTGTCACAACACATTTTATTGCTCTAGTGGTATTTATCGATGCACTAGTATCGATATCACGTAAATGGGAAAGTAAATATAACATGATAATATAATGATATAAAGCAATTACAATTCAGGTGTGACGTTTGTAGTTTTTATACCTTTCACATCTGACTATCATTTTACTCGTTTATATATAAATTTGTACATATGTAATAAATACAAAATAATCGATTTATTTCTATTATTAGATTTTATTACCTCTCAAATTCATTTGAACGTTTTGTTACAGTTTATATACCGGCCGCTTTTATTTGTTTGTTTACATTAAAATCATCATCTGACGTCTCAATTAGATGACGTTTTGTTTTTGTTTACTTAGCTAACCTGAACTCAAATAACCTTCAGAATGTAGTTAATAGATTATGAAAACAAATAAACATTGCTAATTATTAAAAAAATAAAAAAATAAAAAAAATTTTAATAATTATTTTATGAGGCGATCGAGGTCAATTGATCACAATTCATAAGTCTCAAATAAATCTCTCTATTAATGAATGGAGAAATTATTGAAGTGAAACTTCTTTGGCGGCGGTAGAGTGAATTTTTTACATATGGTGACATCTTGTAACGAAGTTTGCGATTCGAGACTCGTCCAAGTGTAACATTTTTTACAGATCAATTGTATTATATTTATTTAAAGACAAGCAAATCACAAACATTTATTTTTATTGGAATAAATGTGGTTGCCATAGCGTAGCAATATTTTTTTTTCAATTAAATTTCCCATAACCATTTCTTAATCCTGAAATAATAAATTCGTCAAAAAATAAAAGAGAGCAAAGCATTCTAGAACTTAAGTTTCACTTCTATTGCGTGAGATCCTCACAAATATTTTTTGAGAATTTATTCATTATAGATTAATAAATACATATATCTTTTTTATTCATTCCAAACTGTTTTTTTGTTTCCTAGTTTACCGAAGGTAACGGAAGCATTGTGTTTTTTCTTGGAATATAAGGAATCAATTGAATTATTACTCATTCTAGATTCCAAAGAATTAAAAACTAAGCAAAATTACATTGAAAATTACCAAGTTTTTAGAATTAAAATATGTCCTTATCTGACTCAAATTATTTTATTAGAGAATAATTATTCACGACAATGTATAAGAAGTTCTTTTATAAATGGATTTGTAAGTCTATAATTAATTTAACTATATTTTACTATTTTTCGGGTAACACTGTCAATTGAATATTTTAATTTTATTTCATTGATTTTTGAATATTTTATACTGAAAGAATAATGTAGGTCTATAATTAATTTAACTACATCCTATTGTTTGTCAGTGTATCACTAATTACTTTTTTTGTAATTAACTGGTGTCTAGTAATTAAATAATTTTTATAGAAGGATTTGTAAGTCTATAATTAATTTAAAAATATCCACCTATTCGTCGGCATAGACTGTAAATAAATAGTCTCAGTCAAGCAGATGATGCAAGGTTTACAATTTATAATAAGATATTATAAAGACTAAATTAAGATCTACTAAATAACTTCTAAAAAAAAAAAAAAAAAAAAAATCAAAGATCTAAAATCAAGATCTATAAAAATCAATGTATTTAGAGGACTTGGCGATATATAATTCTGTTAAAAATAAAAGTTTGTTATCATTGTCTGATATCATGGTTATAATGTAAACAGTTTTGTAATTTCTAATAACCTTAAACTTAAACCATTCGTACATTATAATCGACGTTCATAATCGATATTCAAAATATGATAGTTTTGGTCGATTGTCATCTTAATTCAATTTAAATTATAGACTGTTATAAATATCAGTGAATGTTGAATGAGTTAGAATCGATATACTTAATTATATGTTGTGGAATGCTTAGCGGTAGATGTAAAGGCATGTGAGTTAAGTCCCTATATGAAGTTCATATTGGAAGTATGTTGCTACTAAGCCAGATACTTGTGATTCCTGCCAAGGCTGTCTGCTTCACATAATACCAAACCCTCGCAAAACTTTAAACTTCCTTCATACTTAACAGTAATCGATATATAACTTAATTATCTGTCGATAATTCAATATAATCGATCTACATCTTAGAGTTGTACTGGATTAACTCAACTATTAACGATATTATAAAAGTATTCAAATTTATCGTTTTTACTTTTTCATATGCATAGTAATATATATGTTGAGAAAGTATTATGATGGCGTAAAAAGTTCCCATATGTCCGAGAATGTGGTTTTAAAAAAGTCTGTCTGTCGTCACTGAATACTTACAGAAACGTGTGGATCCTAAATTACTTCTTTGAATTCGATGAAACTTTGTATACATGTTCAAAACAAATCATACTCCGAGATGAAATCAAGAATTTAATTTGAATTATAAATTTGGGATCGCCTCCCCCCCCCCCGATTTCCGATGAAAAAAAAAATGTGTGAGGCTCTTACGCATTAGAAGTGAAACTTAAGTTCTAGAATGCATTAGTCTCTTTCATTTTTTGAAGAATTTATTATTTTAGGATGAAGAAATGGTTATGGGAAATTTAATTGAAAAAAAAAAAAAAAAATTACTATCCAAAGGCAACCACATTTATTCCAATAAAAATAAATGTTTGTTTTAATTTTCTGGTCTTTAAATAGATATAATACAATTAATCTGTAAAAATGTTACACTTGGACGAGTCTCAAATCGCAAACTTCGTTACACGATGTCACTATATGAAAAATTTCACTCTAACGCCGCCATGAAGTTTCACTTCAATATTTGCATAACATTTTAGCTATTGATTAAGAAAAAAAATAAAGCAATGTTTATTTATGTGTATATATTATCATTTATACCAGTGGTTCTTAACCTTTTGGTAACCACGGCCCCCTTAAAATCTCCAAATATAATACATATAGTACCTAAATACCTTTCTATTATTCTAATAAAAATTCTATTATTCTATATAATTCGTTTTTAGGAAAAAAAATGTCTATAGTTTCGCATCGATAACGATGAAAATAAATCTGATAGTCCAAATGATGGTGTCATAAAAAGTGTCTGACTAACATCCAGCTAGAATCTTGTGTGCAAGTGAATCTTTTGATGCCTTTTAAGAATTTGACAAAACAAACACAAAAAAAACACTGGTGGAGAGCGGCCATATTGCACCCATTTTGGTGGACAATGTGATTTTACAGTCTATAAGATTAGAGTTGGCACAATCGAAGGCGGGAAACAACAAATGTGGAGGTAGTTTTGGGGTTATAAAAAGGGAAAATCGGTGTTGCCATGTTATATATTTTTGTGGTACAGGGGTAGAGTAGAGCATTTTTTTCTGAACTTGCATTCAACATGGGGGACCAATAAAATCGTTTCCCTCAAAATTTTCCCGCCTTTTGATTGTGCCAACTCTAATCTTATAGACTGTAGTTACCTATGTAGACAAAAATTTAAGCTTATGTTAGTTTGTCAATTGATAGGTTAGTTATTCAAATTTTACTCCAAATCAAAGTGGTTTGCAACTTTGATGGACCGATTTTGGAAAAATAAAAAAAAAATAAATTGGATCACTTCAACTGATATTTGATACTTGAGGTTGGGACATGTTCTGTCATTGGTTGAATTTATTTTTAAATTCAAATTGGCATGACATTGTTTCAGTAGTTAATAATTAATTTTTGACTTCGTTCTTTTGTTGTTTGTTTTTTGAGTAATTAGAATTGTCTTTATTTTGGAAAATTTTAAAACAAATTTTTTGATGGAAATTTGTTTTTGTTTTTTGAGTTTTTTCTAGAACATCTCGCTAGATCTGTGTTTAGAGTCCTAGATATTTTCTGGTTCTCTCTAGTTGAGTTCTATTTATACGTTGGACTCGTCCATCCCCCCCCCCCTCGGAGATGTAACCCTGTAAGCTGTAGCGAGGGGGCCCGGTACCCCCCAGCCATGTATAGCTTCTACCGCCCCAACTCTCTCGACGCCAAACTTATAAATAGTAACGTACTACATAAAATCCTCTAGAGTTTTTTTTTTCAAATAAAAAAATATAAAAAATATCCCATTCCATTTCTATATTACATTAAATTGTAATGATTCCAACAAATTTTCTTTTGTATTAATCAGGTGCGACGAGTTTAGATAAAACAATAAAGGTATCTCTAACTCTCGCTCCAAAAAAAGGTGAAGAGGGAGGAAAATTTCAAAAATTTACACTCTTGTGTAAAATGAAATTTTTCCGTGGTAGGCTGTGAAATAGTAACTTTAGAGCCTACAAAACAAAGCTAAAATCAATTTTTTTGTTACGTGGACTTAAAAAATCTTTTTATTACTCCTGGGAGTACAGAAAAATTTTTTTACGTCCTTGGACGCAAAAAAATTGTATTGTACTACAAGAACTTGTCAAAACTTCCGTAGGTGCGCTGATTTCTTACTAATGTGGCTCTTAGTACGATTGAATTCCGCTAGATGTCAATGCGTTTTATTTATCTTTTCTTATAGTGTAACCTCTTTTTAAGGTTTCTTTTTTTTAATCTTAAGTTTAAACTAATATTTGTTATTATTATATTGATTATTGATTAATATTTAATGTTTTTTTTTGTCTGCTACCTCGGAAAAAATAGCATATGCTACACGACTGTGAAGTGTTTTTTCTTTACCTTGGCAATATTTCCTGTCTCGCTTAATCGCTTCGCTCGACAGTAAATGTAATTGCCGCGGTAAAGAAAAAACTCACTTCACAGCCTAGTAACGTAATATGCTATTTAGATTCGTTATTTGTAGGTCGATTAAGGGTAATTTGTTTAAGAAATTCAACCAAGGTTTAATGGTTAACCTTGGTTAACCATTAATTTTGGCAATATTTCCCCCCTCTCTGCATATTCATGCCTTACCTTATGACACGGTAAACACTTTTTGAGCGCAAACGATTGAAATTTATAAATAAATCATCTGTCTAGACTATTTTTGTCAAACCAATTAAAAAAAAAATCAGATGAACAATTTTTAAATTATAGGTGTTAATAAAAATGATATTTCAGCGCCTCCGAAAGAGAAAGGAATATAAATTAACATTAGACCAATATTTGGACTAATTATGACCTACTATTAAAATTAGATTAGTATTTTTTTAAGATGTTCATAAAAATTAATGTGGTTCGCAACAATTCTGACGGATATACAATATGCCTAATATGTTTTCTGATATCTGAAACGGATTTCTGTATGGAATTTGAGAACAGAGATTCGGTGACATAAAATAATGTTTATATCCAGTAGGGACGAAAAGTAACTTTCCAGGAATAGTTTATAGGTGACAATATGGGTATTTTCATCCCCGTTCTTAAAAACAGGGAAAATAATGTAAAAACAGGGAAATAATGTGAAAACGGGATTATAATCCACGTTCGCCAACCTAATTATTTTGTAAATAGTAGAGAATGAATAGCAAACGTAGTGCATTTGTTGAAATCAGGTTGGCAGCACTGCTTTTAAACTCCCAGCTGTATTGCGAGTCATTCTACGATGATTTGTTTACTTTTGTTTAGCTTTTGTTGAACTTTATCATTTTTATTACTTTAAAAGTGATTATTAATTGCTTTAAATAATTTATATTTTTTTTATATCTGTATTCAATTCGTTTAATAAAGAAATGCAATGTTTTCTTTGTTGAATAAATCTTATATAGCGCTTTTTCTGGAGATAAAATGTTGTATGTACCTCCAGAATAATGCATTATTATTTCCTTGTTAATTGTTATTAATCCCTCGGCCTCGCCTCGGGAATTAAAATATCTGATACCCTCGGCTTCGCCTCGGGAATCAACTCTGTTACGCGGGAAATAATGTCTTACATTATTTCTTAGGTGCATATAACTATTCTCTTCCGAATGATAACATTACTTTTGTTATCTTCGATAAGTTTGAAAGAAAAATTTTATAAATAAATTTTCAAAAATATATCCAAGATTTGTACCTTACAAATAAATAAAGGTAAATCAAATTGTGTATCAAAAAGAATACAAATAAATATTATTAATGGAACGAGGAAAAAAGGAGTTTTACTGTATTAACTACACAGCTAAATTTCTAAAACACCAAATTTATCCAATGTATCTACGAATTTTGTTTAAAATATTTGTATTATACATATTTAAATAGATGTGTTAAAAGTTTAAGACAACGAGGAATCTAAGTTTAAATTCCAGGTAAAATTCCTGTCTACGTTACAGTTAAGAAACTGCTGAAGCAGGAGTAAAGCTAGAATTACTCCATCTCGGCTAATTACTGCTTCATTATTATCTTGTACTTCACTATTAATTATATTTTATTCACAGTTAAAGCTTATTTTACTAAAAATATAATAATATATAAGCATCACAAGGGATTTTCTTTGTAAAGGTCAGTTCTTCATTAACGGATTTAGTTCAAACAAAACCGTAATGTGAAAAATTTCAAGATAAAAAGAACTTTTTATATACTACGTTTTCAAATGTTCTGTTAAATCATATATATGAAATAATTAATATATATTTTTCATTGTTATATAATATAATGTTAGTGAAAAAAATAGTTCCGAATTTAAATCTGGTTGTCACTCGTCACTTAATTAATTTATTTGTTTACTTTTCCTTTTTCGCTGTCATTCAATGTTTACCTCTAATAATAGAACACAAATTTGAAACCCGTCAAAATGAAGATTGCCAAAATAATTGGATGTGACAAAACAAATAAAATAACTTGCGGATTTTTTCCGAACTAACTTTCCATACAGCAAACTTGCTGAAAACGAATTAAATTCTGCTGAAAAATGACTAAAACATCAAGTTCTGAGCTTTTCTGAAAGTTTCAAATGTCTAGCTACTCGGGATGTTA
>KZ652086.1:223465-240197 GCA_001010745.2 Gerris buenoi
TATATATATATATATATATATATATATATATATATATGTAAATTAATTAATTGTTACTTTTTTCCATATGAGGTAATTTAAATTAGTTATTTGTTGTTATACTGATAAGAATACAGCGTGGTGTTTGAGTAGATGTGTCCTCGTGGTAGTGCAGTTAGATAGAAACAATATATCACTAACTATGTAGGTGTCATATTGGGACACCTTGTCGTATATATTACCGTAATTAAGATAATTTCAAATTAAGATAATTATAAGACTATAAAGCTACAGGATAATTACTTGTATGTTCAGTCTTTTAGTTGTCTTCACACGAGAAACATATACTCGCGTAATTTGTTAAAACGTTATTTTTTAATTGTTATTTGTTAATTTATATATAAGGTATAACGACTATTTAATTTATTTACTCACTACACGTATTATTTATATTCTATATGTGTATGCATAATTAATTTATTGCTTTCGAGTCCACCAAAGGTAACGTTAGCATTGTGATCGGATTGAAGAGAATTTTTGGTTTCGTGTCTGTCTATCTTTCTGTCGATGGTTCAACATTAGTGTGAACTAAAGTATCTCGTATCTTGAAAACTATTTGCCCAATTTTAATAAAATTAATAATTATAGTGCGGTAGGTTATAATTAGTCTATTGTTGGTGGTTGGTCCCGTATAAATTTGAACCTTATACACTCATTGGTTGTATTTTGTACACATGCGCTCAAACACAAACATGCATTTATATCTATAAAAGCACTCATTTGATGTTTAAGAAAATTGTATGATTTGTCAAAAATATAACCCACCCATGGTTCCATATTAAGTTTAATTAAAGTTAAATCAATATTTAAGCAGCCTTACACTGCTTAAATATTGATAAATTAATAATTTTATTCGTGTGAGAAAAAAAAAACAATAGTACATTACGCGTCGAGTGTGGAAAGTAGCATTTTGCATGCGAGTGTGGAGTTTGCACCCGAGCGATAGCGAGGGTAGTAAAACCACGCGAGCAATGCAAAATGCCGTTTTCGCACGAGTTGCGTACCGTACTTTATCTACGATTGTTAGATTTTAATAATAAATGCAGAAAAAAATAATAAACTTCCTGTATGTAAGTTCGTATTTCTCTTTTGATAAAGATCACATCAATTCGTTGTATTTTCACAAAAAAAACTCGATACAAACAGTTACTTT
Organism: Gerris buenoi; assembly: GCA_001010745.2. NCBI lineage: Eukaryota > Metazoa > Arthropoda > Insecta > Hemiptera > Gerridae > Gerris > Gerris buenoi. The sequence continues at coordinate 224,658 of KZ652086.1, forward strand.
TATTAAATAAACATCAAATTAGTTATGTTAAATGTAAACAAACTCGCTAATCGTGTGTAAAGTTGAAGAATAATTCTTCTTCTATTCGTCACTAGAGTGGAAAAAAAGAGGAATTCTTCAAAACTATAAGACACGCATGCGCAATTAATACAGGTGTGTAAAGAATCACTTTCTATGAATCTAAACAGAGATACAATGTTTATATTACCTATCAAGCGTAGATAAACTATTTTTCATATCAAATTCTATTAAAATCCGTTCAATAGTTTAGGCTCCACGACATACTCACGGCAGACTCAGGGGACTTTAAAACGTGTAAATATATGAAAATCGAATTTTTGAGCCATCACAATACTTTCTTTCCGTATAAGAGAAAGTAATAAACAAAACCAAGACTTGATTTTTCTGCAAGGTTGTCACAACTGGAGAAATGCGGTAAATTTTACAGTAAACTTTACCTCATTGCTGCAAAGTTGCGTTAAAGGTAAAATAGTAAAAGAACGTTTGTATAAAGGAGGTAAACTTGTTTGTGTCCAGATTGTACTTGCATGTGGTCATACATTTTTATTTGTATGTGTTTATATGTACTTGAATGTGTTTATACAATAATGTCGTCTATGTCGAGCCCCCATTCATAACTTAAAGATAACCGATTGTTATTAATGTGATTTAAAAACAATGTTTGGAAATTTAAATTTAGATTTATTATTAGAAGTGACCTAGTTGGCTTGCTGGAGGTGGGCAGCCTTCATCACAAACAACTTAACAATTTAATATATGCACATACAGACAGACTTGTAATGGTTTTATTACTCTCAGCCGTGTTGTTTATCCGTACTATATTATTATTTTCATTATTAGAATTAGAATTTCTTTAGGTATGTGAATAAAAATGCTAAATATCTATTTATAATCGCTTAAACCCGGATATTGTGACGTAAAATCGATGGAATGCATTTTTTTTATCACGCTGTTTAAGAGTTCCGCGATTTTCTTATGAAAAAAATATTTTATAATTAAATAAATATTCATAATTTGTCGTTGTTTAATACTTAAAATAGTTAATTAAAGGTAGATGTTATTTGAGGTTGTTGGAGGTGGTCAAAGATGATATAAAGTATTATTAGAGAATATTTGGAGTGGTTAGGTAACATTTGAGTTGCTTATAGGTAATTTGAGGTGGTTAGAGATAATTTGAGGTGCTTAGAGGAAATTTGAAGTGGTTGGAGATAATTTAAGGTGCTTAGAGATCATTCGAGGAGGTTTAAGATTCTTGTTGCTTAGAGATATTCTGTGGTGGTTTGAGAAGATTTGAGTTGCTTAGAGATAATTTGTGGAGGTTTGAGAGGATTTTAGTTTCTTAGAGATAATTTGTGGAGGTTTGAGAGGATTTTAGTTTCTTAATGATAATTTGTGGAGGATTTTAGTTTCTTAGAGATAATTTGTGGAGGTTTGAGAGGATTTTAGTTTCTTAGAGATAATTTGTGGAGGTTTGAGAGGATTTTAGTTTCTTAGAGATAATTTGAGAAGATTTGAGGTGCTTAGAAAAGATTTGAGGTGGTTAAGGAGAGTTAATAAACTTTGACGATGAAGCTGATGATTTGTGTTGCACACAACAGCGATTTTTCTTTGAAGTTGATGTTTTGTTTTAACTCGAATCTTATAATTAACTAAGCCCCTGGGATGTGAACACAGCTCATCTTTATGTGAATATAAATGTCAGTGCTGTAACAATGTTTTTAGTCAATATCTTTTTTATTGTGTTAAATTCTTTCGCATAATTTGTTCTTCTTATCTTATCTACTTTTTCACCTGTTTAAATTTATTCTTTTATTTGTAAAAACCAGCAAATTAGCAGGGATTAATCTAATTTTTTCCTTACCACTAAACACTAACACTAAATGTCTGTAGAATTACGTGTTAAAGGTGACGCTATTGGGTTTGAATCGACGTGATTTAACTATTTAACTGTTTTTTTAGAAACATGGTGTTTAACAATAATTAACAATTAAATTATACATCCTTATCATTTCTTATCAAATTAAATGTAAACAATAAATAAGTTGCACCTGTTGGAAAAAACAGGTATGATAACATTAAAAAAAGAAAATATTCTACTATCTAATTAGTACGATCTCGTGTAATGGTAGACCTGCTGTACTGGATCAAATGACTCCATTTATATTACAAGGCAGATTGTTTTTGTTTTATTTCAAACTGCGTGTACAATTGCCACGACTAGAATGTCGTTAAGACATCAAATGTTTTAATTATATATTTGATTTGATTTAAATTACCTGTTACAAATATTATTATGAGTTTCCTTTATTGTGATTTTGTTCTTATTAACTTAATCTGGATACATTAACTTAACGAATCATATCTAAACAACCTATTTCTATAATTACCTCGAAAATTTGAGTAATTATGAACGGATATTGACGGAGTAAAGTTTTAACAAATGCTTTTATATGAACTATAAATTCTAGTTTGGAAAATATTGCAGTTTGAGAGAAAAAAAACAGCTTTTTTTGTCATTCCTAATTTAAAAACTCTATTTTCATTTGAATTGGTTTGCTAGGAGGATCTTCATCAAATCTGGTTCTGAATTCTGAAGTGACATTGCACACTAATAACTGATTGTTTATTGTGATAATTCAACAAACAAAATGCCTTCCTGTCTTCAAATTCAGCCATTACACAACACTGATAACAATTGACTTAACAAACAGCTGATATCAATTCAAACTAAACTTTTACTAGTTTTTCTTTCCAGTGGTACCAACTGAAGTGGTCTTAAAACATAATAATCCAGTAATATTTTCAATCTAAATCAGAACCATCATTTGTATTTATCCTGTAATTTACATCTTTTTAAATCATAACTCCTTTTTAACTTTGTTGATTTGTTGTAATTCATCGTCTAATACGATATTAATATTTATTAATTAACTAGAGGAAAAAAGATATAAAATACATATTCAAGAACGATCATAACGCAAGGAAAAAAACAAATTAAAAAGTATGTAGTCATACAGGTTGGGTTGCAGACAGGTTGGTTTATAATGGTGGCAGAACTGCATCGCTTTATGTGCATTTACAATGATTTAAAAGAGAAAACTTTAAAAGAACGCGGCAAAAAACAGAAAAAAAGAAAGGTTTCTACCTCATTTTTATTTATATATCTAGATCAAGACTTAAAAGAAAGTTGGAGTAAGTCAACTTAAATGACAAACAATTTACATCAATATAAAAGGATTATACGAGAAATAATTCCGATCACAGCGCTAAGACGGTGGAAAGTGGTAATAGATTAATTAGTTCATTAAAATATGACAGTATTGATTCTCCCTTAGCGCCACTGTCGCTTTCATTTCAACTTAATCAGTGTTACCTCCTTCAATATAATATGTTAATGATAAAAAATATAAACTTATATAAAAATATAATTATATAAAGATTATATAAAAATAATCTAATAGAATCAAGATGAAAACATAATAAAATAAATTATAAATGAATGGATTGAAAAAAAGTATAATTTTTTTTACATCGCGAGAATAAGTTAAAAACGTATATCACTATTACTTTGTTAAAAAACACAATAAGAAAAATCCGCATATCAGCGCTTCTATTGTTTTTATTTTAACATAAAACTTTGTGCGTACTTTCTAACCAGTGTTACCTATATAAAAAAATAATGCAAATTAAAATANTATATATATATATATAAATTTGTAGGTAGATCCATTTGTGTTATTTTTTTTTTAATTATGTTTAATTAAAGATTTTATCAAGAAAATAAATTATAGGTTTCTATATTTAGATTCTGATTAAACTAATTATAAAAATATAATAATTAATATGTTAATAAAAATTAAACATGCAATTAAATAAATTCGAGCATTAGAAAACGACGTACGATGAGTCACGCAAATATATTACTAGAATTTTCACCAATAAAATATTCCATTTTCAAAATATTGAAAGTCCTCATTTTAAATGTAAAGCGCTTTAAATTTAATTTCACTTGATTGTTTGGTGCAATTTTATAAACAATGTGTAACCTCCTTTTCGACAACTTACAGAAAGCTGAAAGTTTTATGTATTTCTTATGATTATACAAGTTATGACTGTTTTCAAAGCGTGTTTATTTTTTGAAGTGAAACTTCTTTGGCGGCGGTAGAGTGAATTTTTTCATATAGTGCCATCGCGTAACGAAGTTTGCGATACGAGACTCGTCCAAGTGTAACATTTTTACAGATTAATTGTATTATATCTATTTAAAGACCTGCAAATCAAAACAAACATTTATTTTTATTGGAGTAAATGTGGTTGCCTTAGCCTTAGCATAGACATATTTTTTTTTTTTCAATTAAATTTCCCATAACCATTTCTTAATCCTGAAATAATAAATTCGTCAAAAAATGAAAGAGAGTAATGCATTCTAGAACTTAAGTTTCACTTCTAATGCGTGAGAGCCTCACACATATTTTTTTATAAATACAATACATAGATTATTTAAAAGATTTTGGGGTGTTCTAACATACAATGATCAAGTTTTTTTTTCTTTCAAAATGCATATTAGTTAGTTTGAATTAATTCTAGTTAAATCTTAGTTCGAAAGAAGTGATTATTTAGTAACTAAATTTAATTAGTAAAATTAACAAAATGGCTCATTAGCTAGAGAAATAAGATAACAGTAAATAGATCTCTCTTCTAGGACGTAGTAGGTTACTAAAGCGGAACATAACCTTCTTTGCATAACAGACCTGGAATTATGTAGAGTCAAATTATGGTTTTGGTAAAAATATTTTTAGAAGAAAACAAAATGTGATTTTTTTTTTTTTTTTCAATCGTAGTTTTTGATTTGATTTTTTCGTATTTGTCATATAGCTGTTCCGAGTTTTAACCTTTCGTATTATTTTCTGGATAAACAAAGATAATTTTAAAAATGAAAGACTTAAAAAGAATGATAATGAAAAGTGGTAAAATGGAAAAAATAAAGAATACGTTAAAAAAGACGCATAAAGTCGGTTGAGGTTTTTTTCATTAGACTCGCTCTGATTGGTGCACGTGTGACGTCACACTCGGCTGGTCATCTACATTGTGGATTGGCAGCTCTGTAATTAGTCTTGATTTCATTTGGAATCAGTGTTACCTTTTGTTAGTTAATTCCAATGCTATAAACAAATATTAAAACCCAAAAACCGTTTAATTATATTTATGTAGTTCCTGTGATATATAATAGAACAATTAGATGAAGATGAAAATTATTTAATGGAAAATAATAAATTTCTAGATGAAGACTGACACTATTAGTGTGTAAGTTTCCATACACACACATTATTAGTGTGTAAGTTAATTACAATATTATGTCTGCAAATAATTTATGCCCCCTTCTGCTATTTATTATTGTCCGTTTTCACTATTTATTATTGTCCGTTTTCAACTGTTTATTATTGCCCGTGTCCACTATTATTATTGCTCCTTTCCACTATTTGTTATTGCCCGTTTCCACTATTTATTATTGTCCGTTTTCACTATTTATTATTGCTCCTTTCCACTATTTATTATTGCACCTTTCCACTATTTATTATTACACCTTTCCACTATTTATTATTGCCCCTTTCCACTATTTATTATTGTATGTTTTTACTATTTATTATTGCCCCTTTACACTATTTATTATTGCCTGTTTTCACCATTTATTATTGCCCGTTTTCACTATTTATTATTGCACCTTTCCACTATTTATTATTACACCTTTCCACTATTTATTATTGCCCCTTTCCACTATTTATTATTGTATGTTTTTACTATTTATTATTGCCCCTTTACACTATTTATTATTGCCTGTTTTCACCATTTATTATTGCCCGTTTTCACTATTTATTATTGCACCTTTCCACTATTTATTATTACACCTTTCCACTATTTATTATTGCCCCTTTCCACTATTTATTATTGTATGTTTTTACTATTTATTATTGCCCCTTTACACTATTTATTATTGCCTGTTTTCACCATTTATTATTGCCCGTTTTCACTATTTATTATTGCACCTTTCCACTATTTATTATTACACCTTTCCACTATTTATTATTGCCCCTTTCCACTATTTATTATTGTATGTTTTTACTATTTATTATTGCCCCTTTACACTATTTATTATTGCCTGTTTTCACCATTTATTATTGCCCGTTTTCACTATTTATTATTGCACCTTTCCACTATTTATTATTACACCTTTCCACTATTTATTATTGCCCCTTTCCACTATTTATTATTGTATGTTTTTACTATTTATTATTGCCCCTTTACACTATTTATTATTGCCTGTTTTCACCATTTATTATTGCCCGTTTTCACTATTTATTATTGCACCTTTCCACTATTTATTATTACACCTTTCCACTATTTATTATTGCCCCTTTCCACTATTTATTATTGTATGTTTTTACTATTTATTATTGCCCCTTTACACTATTTATTATTGCCTGTTTTCACCATTTATTATTGCCCGTTTTCACTATTTATTATTGCACCTTTCCACTATTTATTATTACACCTTTCCACTATTTATTATTGCCCCTTTCCACTATTTATTATTGTATGTTTTTACTATTTATTATTGCCCCTTTACACTATTTATTATTGCCTGTTTTCACCATTTATTATTGCCCGTTTTCACTATTTATTATTGCACCTTTCCACTATTTATTATTACACCTTTCCACTATTTATTATTGCCCCTTTCCACTATTTATTATTGTATGTTTTTACTATTTATTATTGCCCCTTTACACTATTTATTATTGCCTGTTTTCACCATTTATTATTGCCCGTTTTCACTATTTATTATTGCACCTTTCCACTATTTATTATTACACCTTTCCACTATTTATTATTGCCCCTTTCCACTATTTATTATTGTATGTTTTTACTATTTATTATTGCCCCTTTACACTATTTATTATTGCCTGTTTTCACCATTTATTATTGCCCGTTTTCACTATTTATTATTGCACCTTTCCACTATTTATTATTACACCTTTCCACTATTTATTATTGCCCCTTTCCACTATTTATTATTGTATGTTTTTACTATTTATTATTGCCCCTTTACACTATTTATTATTGCCTGTTTTCACCATTTATTATTGCCCGTTTTCACTATTTATTATTGCACCTTTCCACTATTTATTATTACACCTTTCCACTATTTATTATTGCCCCTTTCCACTATTTATTATTGTATGTTTTTACTATTTATTATTGCCCCTTTACACTATTTATTATTGCCTGTTTTCACCATTTATTATTGCCCGTTTTCACTATTTATTATTGCACCTTTCCACTATTTATTATTACACCTTTCCACTATTTATTATTGCCCCTTTCCACTATTTATTATTGTATGTTTTTACTATTTATTATTGCCCCTTTACACTATTTATTATTGCCTGTTTTCACCATTTATTATTGCCCGTTTTCACTATTTATTATTGCACCTTTCCACTATTTATTATTACACCTTTCCACTATTTATTATTGCCCCTTTCCACTATTTATTATTGTATGTTTTTACTATTTATTATTGCCCCTTTACACTATTTATTATTGCCTGTTTTCACCATTTATTATTGCCCGTTTTCACTATTTATTATTGCACCTTTCCACTATTTATTATTACACCTTTCCACTATTTATTATTGCCCCTTTCCACTATTTATTATTGTATGTTTTTACTATTTATTATTGCCCCTTTACACTATTTATTATTGCCTGTTTTCACCATTTATTATTGCCCGTTTTCACTATTTATTATTGCACCTTTCCACTATTTATTATTACACCTTTCCACTATTTATTATTGCCCCTTTCCACTATTTATTATTGTATGTTTTTACTATTTATTATTGCCCCTTTACACTATTTATTATTGCCTGTTTTCACCATTTATTATTGCCCGTTTTCACTATTTATTATTGCACCTTTCCACTATTTATTATTACACCTTTCCACTATTTATTATTGCCCCTTTCCACTATTTATTATTGTATGTTTTTACTATTTATTATTGCCCCTTTACACTATTTATTATTGCCTGTTTTCACCATTTATTATTGCCCGTTTTCACTATTTATTATTGCACCTTTCCACTATTTATTATTACACCTTTCCACTATTTATTATTGCCCCTTTCCACTATTTATTATTGTATGTTTTTACTATTTATTATTGCCCCTTTACACTATTTATTATTGCCTGTTTTCACCATTTATTATTGCCCGTTTTCACTATTTATTATTGCACCTTTCCACTATTTATTATTACACCTTTCCACTATTTATTATTGCCCCTTTCCACTATTTATTATTGTATGTTTTTACTATTTATTATTGCCCCTTTACACTATTTATTATTGCCTGTTTTCACCATTTATTATTGCCCGTTTTCACTATTTATTATTGCACCTTTCCACTATTTATTATTACACCTTTCCACTATTTATTATTGCCCCTTTCCACTATTTATTATTGTATGTTTTTACTATTTATTATTGCCCCTTTACACTATTTATTATTGCCTGTTTTCACCATTTATTATTGCCCGTTTTCACTATTTATTATTGCACCTTTCCACTATTTATTATTACACCTTTCCACTATTTATTATTGCCCCTTTCCACTATTTATTATTGTATGTTTTTACTATTTATTATTGCCCCTTTACACTATTTATTATTGCCTGTTTTCACCATTTATTATTGCCCGTTTTCACTATTTATTATTGCACCTTTCCACTATTTATTATTACACCTTTCCACTATTTATTATTGCCCCTTTCCACTATTTATTATTGTATGTTTTTACTATTTATTATTGCCCCTTTACACTATTTATTATTGCCTGTTTTCACCATTTATTATTGCCCGTTTTCACTATTTATTATTGCACCTTTCCACTATTTATTATTACACCTTTCCACTATTTATTATTGCCCCTTTCCACTATTTATTATTGTATGTTTTTACTATTTATTATTGCCCCTTTACACTATTTATTATTGCCTGTTTTCACCATTTATTATTGCCCGTTTTCACTATTTATTATTGCACCTTTCCACTATTTATTATTACACCTTTCCACTATTTATTATTGCCCCTTTCCACTATTTATTATTGTATGTTTTTACTATTTATTATTGCCCCTTTACACTATTTATTATTGCCTGTTTTCACCATTTATTATTGCCCGTTTTCACTATTTATTATTGCACCTTTCCACTATTTATTATTACACCTTTCCACTATTTATTATTGCCCCTTTCCACTATTTATTATTGTATGTTTTTACTATTTATTATTGCCCCTTTACACTATTTATTATTGCCTGTTTTCACCATTTATTATTGCCCGTTTTCACTATTTATTATTGCACCTTTCCACTATTTATTATTACACCTTTCCACTATTTATTATTGCCCCTTTCCACTATTTATTATTGTATGTTTTTACTATTTATTATTGCCCCTTTACACTATTTATTATTGCCTGTTTTCACCATTTATTATTGCCCGTTTTCACTATTTATTATTGCACCTTTCCACTATTTATTATTACACCTTTCCACTATTTATTATTGCCCCTTTCCACTATTTATTATTGTATGTTTTTACTATTTATTATTGCCCCTTTACACTATTTATTATTGCCTGTTTTCACCATTTATTATTGCCCGTTTTCACTATTTATTATTGCACCTTTCCACTATTTATTATTACACCTTTCCACTATTTATTATTGCCCCTTTCCACTATTTATTATTGTATGTTTTTACTATTTATTATTGCCCCTTTACACTATTTATTATTGCCTGTTTTCACCATTTATTATTGCCCGTTTTCACTATTTATTATTGCACCTTTCCACTATTTATTATTACACCTTTCCACTATTTATTATTGCCCCTTTCCACTATTTATTATTGTATGTTTTTACTATTTATTATTGCCCCTTTACACTATTTATTATTGCCTGTTTTCACCATTTATTATTGCCCGTTTTCACTATTTATTATTGCACCTTTCCACTATTTATTATTACACCTTTCCACTATTTATTATTGCCCCTTTCCACTATTTATTATTGTATGTTTTTACTATTTATTATTGCCCCTTTACACTATTTATTATTGCCTGTTTTCACCATTTATTATTGCCCGTTTTCACTATTTATTATTGCACCTTTCCACTATTTATTATTACACCTTTCCACTATTTATTATTGCCCCTTTCCACTATTTATTATTGTATGTTTTTACTATTTATTATTGCCCCTTTACACTATTTATTATTGCCTGTTTTCACCATTTATTATTGCCCGTTTTCACTATTTATTATTGCACCTTTCCACTATTTATTATTACACCTTTCCACTATTTATTATTGCCCCTTTCCACTATTTATTATTGTATGTTTTTACTATTTATTATTGCCCCTTTACACTATTTATTATTGCCTGTTTTCACCATTTATTATTGCCCGTTTTCACTATTTATTATTGCACCTTTCCACTATTTATTATTACACCTTTCCACTATTTATTATTGCCCCTTTCCACTATTTATTATTGTATGTTTTTACTATTTATTATTGCCCCTTTACACTATTTATTATTGCCTGTTTTCACCATTTATTATTGCCCGTTTTCACTATTTATTATTGCACCTTTCCACTATTTATTATTACACCTTTCCACTATTTATTATTGCCCCTTTCCACTATTTATTATTGTATGTTTTTACTATTTATTATTGCCCCTTTACACTATTTATTATTGCCTGTTTTCACCATTTATTATTGCCCGTTTTCACTATTTATTATTGCACCTTTCCACTATTTATTATTACACCTTTCCACTATTTATTATTGCCCCTTTCCACTATTTATTATTGTATGTTTTTACTATTTATTATTGCCCCTTTACACTATTTATTATTGCCTGTTTTCACCATTTATTATTGCCCGTTTTCACTATTTATTATTGCACCTTTCCACTATTTATTATTACACCTTTCCACTATTTATTATTGCCCCTTTCCACTATTTATTATTGTATGTTTTTACTATTTATTATTGCCCCTTTACACTATTTATTATTGCCTGTTTTCACCATTTATTATTGCCCGTTTTCACTATTTATTATTGCACCTTTCCACTATTTATTATTACACCTTTCCACTATTTATTATTGCCCCTTTCCACTATTTATTATTGTATGTTTTTACTATTTATTATTGCCCCTTTACACTATTTATTATTGCCTGTTTTCACCATTTATTATTGCCCGTNCAGACAGACACGGAACCAAAAATATTCCCTGATGTCTGAAACGGATTTCTGTCTTGGAATTTTTAAAATCGGAGACATAAAACTTTTTTTCTCAAAAGTGAACACAGTGCTTCCGTTACCTTCGGTAAGCTCGGAAGCAATATATGTAATATACTCAGCCAATTACTTTGGAACATTGCTTCCTTGCGTCCTATTTCCTACTTAAATAATTTTATGCTTTCACTTTACAACGTATTATTATCAATTTTATTGACCCCCTCTTTTTTGAATCATTAAATTGTTTTATCTCCAGTAGGAAGAAAAAGTTATGATTTTGGATTAGTTTAGAGGGACTAAAGCAGGTCTTTTCTTCCCTGATCTCAAAAAGTAGGGAGAAAAAGTAAAAAGTAGGGCGAAAAAGTAAAGTAGGGCAATAAAGTAAAGATTGGAACTTAATTATTTTATAAATAGTAGAAAATGAACGGTTAATCTAATGAAGTTGTTGAAATCAGGTTGGCGTCACTGCTTTTACGACCATGTTTATCTATGTTTATAACCTGCATCTAAATAACCTTCAATTTGAGTTTAATTTAAAGTTANTTTTTAAAAAAAATACTTTTTTGGATTCAATACCTTATTCAATACCTACACGTGAAAATCCATCAAAATCTCGCAAATCACAATAATACTTTCTCCCAAAATATAGGTACTGCGTAAATGAGAAGTAAAAATAATATTTGAATGAATTTATTTGTTAAAAGAGATTACAGTCTATAAGATTAGAGTTGGCACAATCGAAGGCGGGAAACAACAAACGTGGAGGTAGTTTTGGGGTTATAAAAAGGGAAAATCGGTGTTGCCATGTTATATATTTTTGTGGTACAGGGGTAGAGTAGAGCATACTTTTTCTGAAGTTGTATTCAACATGGGGGACCAATAAAATCGTTTCCCTCAAATTTTTCCCACCTGTTGATTGTGCCAACTCTAATCTTATAGACTGTAATTCCTCTTGTCAACAAATAAAATTGACAACCGTCATAAAAAATAACAACCATAATATTTTCTTAACTTACTTAATATATGAAAAAGAATTTTAAAAAATCCACTAAAATATTTTTAATATAAACATTAACTTTATGAGCACCATGTTACATTTTCTTGACTTACACAATTAAAAAAAAATCACTAAAATATATATTTTTTTAATCTTCAAAAGAATAAATCTTGCTCAACTTCAATTCTTTAGTGTTCATTACAAACAACGAATTGCAAATTTAGAAGGTCCGTGAACTCCTACACTATTTTTTTATTGTAATTATTTTTTGAACCCACAAAAAAGCCGCATTATCTTTACACCAAAAACATAAACGGTTAGTTTTAAGTCAATTTCGTTGTTCAGATATTTTTTGAAGAAAAGGAACAAAATGACTGGAACCTTGGAACTGAGCGGTGATTAGTCTGATTTGATATCGAGGTCATATTCAAATTAAATTCAGGAGTCTGATGCAGATCTGTCAAATTCAGTTTGTAAAGTTGACTTTATATAAAACAAAACAACGCTCTACTTCCTATTGAATTACCATACAATAATATTTATCGTTTTTTAATTCAGGGACAAAACATTAGTTATATAGAGCTATTATGACAATATTTAATCTCTGTCAAATTCTACTTAAAATAACCATATCTAACCATCTCAAACCACCTCTCACTACATCGAACCACATCGTGTTACCTCTGAACCTTCAACCACATCCACATTCAAACATCTTTAACCATCTCAAACCCCCTCTCACTACATCGAACCACATCGTGTTACCTCTGAACCTTCAACCACATCCACATTCAAACATCTTTAACCATCTCAAACCCCCTCTCACTACATCGAACCACATCGTGCTACCTCTGAACCTTTAACCACATCCACATTCAAACATCTTTAACCATCTCAAACCACCTCTCACTGCATCGAACCACATCGTGCTACCTCTGAACCTTTGACCACATCTATCCACATTCAAACATCTTTAATAATCTCAAACCACCTCTCACTACATCATTCCACCACTAAATCACCTCTATACAACTTTAACCACCTAAAATCATCTTACCAATTTTAACCACTTTAAAGAATCTCTAAACGTTTCCAATCGTCTCTAACCACATCGATCCACCTATACACCTTTAACCACATCAATTCACGTTGAAATATCTTTAATTACCTCAAACCAACACTAACCACCTCCACATCTTTTTCTCCACCACTATTTCTCCTCTAAACAACTTTAACTACTTTTAACCACCTCTCACCACATCCATCCACCACTAAACTGCAACCACCTCTAAACAACTTTAACTACGTAAAACCACCTCTAACCACATCCATCCACCTCTAAACAACTTTAACTACGTAAAACCACCTCTCATCACATCTACCCTCACTAAACCACCTCTATACAACTTGAACCACCAGAAACCATCAACAATTATCTAATCGTCTTTAACCATCTCAAACCTCTGACTACATTGAACCACATCTATTCACATACAAACCACTCTAAACCACCTCTAATCCCCTCTCACCACATCTATCCACAACTAAACCACTTGAACCACCTCAAAACTGCTCGAAGCGTTTCTAATCGTCTCTAACCACCTTAAACGTTTCTATTGTCGTCCCTAACCACTTTTGTCCAGTATCAAAGTCGCCATTTTAAATTATTATAATTTGAGAGCCTTTATATTTTTATAAGTACAGTTAAATATCCATATTATTATATCTACAAAAGGAGGAATTCATATACTATGATAATATGTGAAATTGGCAATAATTTAACGTAGAGACTAATCTTAAAGTAATATATTTTTTGCTACGGGAAGTTGTATATAACTACGAGTTGATGTTAAGGACAGGAAGGCGGGATATCTTGGAAAATAAACGATACGAGGGCATTGAAGGATCCTGATTATCGTCTAAGGACATCTCACAGAACCATCTTTTAGTTTTTATAAAAGGAATTAACCAATCAAATGACAACTTTCAGAATTAAACATTTAAAAAAGGAGAAACATTTCATCCTTAAAAGAAATATTATTAGCTGCAGGAAGTGTCTCTCATTGGCCAAGATATCCTTCTATGAGACCCCTGATAACAAATGATACATTTTATTTGGAAATAAAAACATATCTTACTTATTAGGAAGCGAGTAAAGTGAATTTCCTTGAGTACATAATGGTAATGCAACATTATTTTCTTATGTAATCACTTTCACCAACATAAAAAAAAATCTTATTCAGTCACTTTCACGAACTTAAGAACATTATTTTTGTTCTTTATACAGCTTCTATTAAACCATATGATATCATAGACAGGTGTATAATATATGCGCACTAATATGGGATAACAGTCCGCGGAAAACCAAAGGCTTGCCAAAGGGTTTTTAATACAAATACAAGCGGTGCCAAAGTCAATAAATCACAGACAGACACACATTCAGACATACATTTTTATATGCATTAAATAGATAATAATAGGTTTGTTCCAAACACACTTCAAACTGGTTTGGACCTGTCCAACGCATGCGCATCGGACCACATTTGAACGTTTTTTTGCTAATGCACATGCGTCGTACAGTTTGAAACTAGTTTGGAACTAGTTTGGAACTAGTTTGAGGTGTGGTTGGAACATACCTAATGTAAAATTCGTAACTTCCTCACATTAATTTTAATAAAAAATTTAAGTACCGTAATATCTTATTTAATTAATTCATTGATAAATATTTTTAAAAAAATTATTCACATATTCTAATACTTGCGCTAATTTACTCTATGCGTGCTGGGCACCTCGCGCTGAATCATCTCTTATGAATAACAAGTAAGGCGCGCTACACGTAAGTACGCGAGGCGAAAATCGCCGGTTTCTGTACGAGAAAGGTTAATTATTAAGTGTAATACTGGAATATTATTTTCGTACACTTCAAGACTTTTAAATTGATGTATAACATGCCATTGTAACTAAAAACTTTTTTTAGTCACCCGCCATATTGGCCGGGCCGCCATCTTGGAAATATTTAGTGTAAAAACTCCAAAATTTGTCTAGTTGTCTAAAATGCCGAGATGTACCTGTGTGCAAAATTTCATGTTTCTAGCTAAAGTAGTTAATGAATTGAAACAAGCCAACGGACGGACAGACAGACAGACAGA
>KZ652086.1:264680-297639 GCA_001010745.2 Gerris buenoi
TGTAACCAAAATTGGCAATTTTGACCATTATAAAACTTTAAAGGCCCGGCGGCACGGGTTAATCGCCTCCGATCGGTCTAAAATTTTGATGGAATATATTTTTCATGTATTCGAACAAAATTAGGGGTTGGGAGCAAAGAAAAAAAAAAGTTAAAAATTAAGGGCCACCCTAATGTGGAGCCACGATTTTTATTATTTTTTATACTAATATCATAATTGAAAATTAAGTATGAGCTTTAAACAAAAAAAAAAAAAAATTAAACGGTCAAATATGGATAACGAAATTTAATTAAAAATGGAGGTGCCACAGCAATGACGATCGGAGGTTTGTTTCGCAGGTATACCAACCTAACAAGTGTGAGGTGACTCAGCAAAACGCTATCTTAACTTCAAAATCTCGATATGTTCTATCGACGAAAGTTGAACACTGTGGATGCCTAACTGTTCTCTATATTTATATAAATGATGTGAGAGTCTTAAAAATATATTACTTGGGCTAAAAGAAGCTCAACTTAATAATGACACTGTAGTCATGCCATTATACTTTGTTAATCTGACGGCGCGGGAAAATCGAAATAAAACGGGAGGGGAGCCAATGAGAGCTCGAGATTTTGGTGGGTAGTAAGTCGGGCCAACTAGGCAAACCAAAATATCACTGGATAACCTTAAGATAACGCTTAGTTCTTTTATTTTTTATCTCATAAACGTTGGCCAATCTAAGTTGTAAGATTTGCAAAGTATATTGGCATAATTATAAAAAAAAGAATGCAACCAAAATATTTTTATGTCTATAGTGTATAGTGATACGCTCTCCGTATTAATATGCGAAAACAATACGATTTATAAAATTATTTCATATTTTATATTATTAATTGTAATGCATTTAAATATTAGTTAGACCATATAATATTTATTTATAACCTTAGTATTTGTTTATAACCTTAGTAGTTTGTTTCTAACCTTAGCGGTTGTTTATAACCTTAGTAGTTTGTTTATAACCTTAAGTAGCTGGTTATAACCTTAATATTTTTGATTTAAATCAAATTATAATTATTATTAACAATGGGAGACAGACAGAGAAAAATAGACTCCAACGCCGGGACTTGAACCACGGGCCTCTATATTTCCACTATAGAGCTCTACCAACTCTAATATTTTTGTTAATAAAGTAATAGAATGTAAAAACAATAATAAAAAAAATAGAATAGAAAACAACACACTTTAAATTATTTAGTTTTACTAACTCATGCGAAAAAGAAGTTATATTTCTGAGCTCTTTATTAAACTAAAGACACCAGATATATTATAATCTATATCGAATTAAAATACATAGAGGGTGTTCTGTTCTTGTATGAAAAAATTTACTTTTAACGATTAGTAAAAAAATATTAATATCATGAAGTACATATTATGTTATCATTACAGCTACGAATAAATTAAAGATTAGTAAGTAGTGTACAGAAGGATTTTTTTTTTATTGAGAGATTGTTCAAATTCTAGATGAAGTTCTTAGAAAATATTTAGTTTGATTTTTCAAGATGTCCTCCTTATTAAATGGTATAAGGAACAATTATGGCTATTGGAAAAAGTTGTTTACATAATGGGGACAACTTGTAGGAAATGATTATCTGGACGTTATTGACACATTTCATAAAAGTGTGACGCAGTGTATATTGCTACGGCACTTTCTTACTATGAACTATGAGCGTGTGCGGACAGCGTTCACACTCATATTGTTTTATAGTGTTAGTAGACGCCCTGGCAGGGGGTCGCACATATGGTTCTAGCATCTCCAGATGTTCCCAACACTTCTTTTGAAGGAATAATTAACACTTACCAATTNCAAGCTAATAAAAACGTAGAAATAAAAAATGATCTAAACACTAAACTTTCCGGTAAAGTGCCTGGGACTTGAACCACGGGCCTCTATATTTCCACTATAGCGCTCTACCAACTCTAATATTTTTGTTAATAAAGTAATAGAATGTAAAAACAATAATTAAAAAAAATAGAATAGAAAACAACACACTTTAAATTATTTAGTTTTACTAACTCATGCGAAAAAGAAGTTATATTTCTGAGCTCTTTATTAAACTAAAGACACCAGATATATTATAATCTATATCGAATTAAAATACATAGAGGGTGTTCTGTTCTTGTATGAAAAAATTTACTTTTAACGATTAGTAAAAAAATATTAATATCATGAAGTACATATTATGTTATCATTACAGCTACGAATAAATTAAAGATTAGTAAGTAGTGTACAGAAGGATTTTTTTTTTATTGAGAGATTGTTCAAATTCTAGATGAAGTTCTTAGAAAATATTTAGTTTGATTTTTCAAGATGTCCTCCTTATTAAATGGTATAAGGAACAATTATGGCTATTGGAAAAAGTTGTTTACATAATGGGGACAACTTGTAGGAAATGATTATCTGGACGTTATTGACACATTTCATAAAAGTGTGACGCAGTGTATATTGCTACGGCACTTTCTTACTATGAACTATGAGCGTGTGCGGACAGCGTTCACACTCATATTGTTTTATAGTGTTAGTAGACGCCCTGGCAGGGGGTCGCACATATGGTTCTAGCATCTCCAGATGTTCCCAACACTTCTTTTGAAGGAATAATTAACACTTACCAATTAAAACTTGTTCTTTCTTTCTTATTTACTTCAGTGAATGCTAAGAAAGGAAAACAGACAGGCAGACAGACAAACAGACAGACAGACAAACTCAGGAATGTGTAAAGGTTCCTTGGTTTTACCTATGGACTCAAAAAAGGGTGTAAAATAAAACAGCAAAAGTAAAGATAAAGTATGCAATTGTTTATAACCAAAGATGTTATATAAACTAGATAGAGGGAAGCGGCAAAAAAGTGACCCCATGGAGATTTGTAAAATGTCACCTTCATGGGACAAATTACCTTCCTCTTGGTTATAGGTTACCCAAGAAACGTGTGGCAGGTTACCATAACCTGATTCAAAATTAACCAAAGGTAACCTTAAAACTATCAAAGAAGGTAATTTATCCCAGTCAAAGGTCACGGAGCATGCGCAGTATGCTTTTTTTCTCCAATTTCTCTTACTCTACCAATACCTCCATGGGGTCACTTTTTTGCCTCAAACCCCTTCTTAACGTTCTATCTCTATTATATAACATCTTTGGTCTTAATAGTCCAATAGTGATCTAAATTCGTAAACATTACAAGATAAAAAGAACTTTTGTATATTTAAAAATTTTAAATACTACGTATTTAAATTTTTTGTCATAAATCGTAAATTTGAAACCCGTCAAAATGAAGATTGTAAATATGGGTCATGTCAAAACAAATAAAATAACACGGATTTTTTTCCGAACTAACTTTCCGTACAGCAAAATTTGCTGAAAACAAATAAAATTCTGTTAAATAGCGTAACTATGGGCCCACACGGGCCCGCATCGTGGGTGGGGCCTCCACTGCTAGGGGGCCCCCTTAGAGGAT
This sequence comes from Gerris buenoi, assembly GCA_001010745.2. Classification (NCBI taxonomy): domain Eukaryota; kingdom Metazoa; phylum Arthropoda; class Insecta; order Hemiptera; family Gerridae; genus Gerris; species Gerris buenoi. The sequence goes on from KZ652086.1 coordinate 268,169, forward strand.
AATAAAATCTTATTAGGTTTGAGCTTGAAATATTATACTTCAATAATAATAGAAAATGTCCTAGCTACGCCACTGGTTGAAAGATGGTTAAAAGTATTAAAATAATGCATTGTCATCGTGTTCTGAGCTATTCTAAAAGTTTTAAATGTCTAGCTACTCGGGAAGTTAGTTAGAAATCGATTGCAAGATTTGTACTGGACAAACAAACAAACAAGAAAGCAAGCTAATAAAAACGTAGAAATAAAAAATGATCTAAACACTAAACTTTCCGGTAAAGTGCCTGACTCAAAAACCTCCCTGTTGTTTGAATCCACTACGATTCCCCATTAACTGCACAGTTGAACTGTCTCTTCTGATTTCATAATTGATTTGGAATCGGCGAAAAAATCAATCTGTAACCTTAAGATTAAGAAACCTACACAATCGAATATATTGATTAGGTTATAATTGTTTATCGACCTTAACCGACTTAATGTATAAAAGCACAGCAGATCTAATCCATTGCCCTGATTATAATGATAACAGTAGAGGTTAACTTGTATGTTATCTTTGTATTTTGGACGATATTATTTCATGTTCCATTGTTTTTGAAGTTTAAAACAAGGCGTTTCGGTGTCGGTTAATGTTCAAAAGATTTTTACATCTCTTAAGTCTAATAAAACAGTCTTCAAGGTAACAGTCAATTAACTTGTAATTCCCCCCCCCCCCTTAATATACATCTTACAATGAATAAATACAAATATAAATTAAGTGATGCATTAATCAGTGGCACTGGAGCGTGCATATTTTTAATTCATTTTGATACCACTAGACCGTTAAGAAAAATCAACGTTTTAAAAAATTATATGTAACTCGTTGTTGTTTAATTTTAATTTATAAGCTTAACTATTACTTTCGTGAATAAATGTTTTTATTTCCAGTAGGGAGAAAAAGTTATGATTTTGGATTAGTTTAGAGTTTAGAGGGTTTAAAGATAGTTTTTTCTTCCCTGAACCCAAAAAGTAGGGAGAAAAAGAAGGAGTGCCAACTTAATTATTTTAGAAATAAGTAGAGAATGAATGGCTAATGTTGTGAAGTTGTTGAAATCAGGTTGGCGGCACTGCTTTTTTGATCTTGTTTATCATGTTTTTAAACCTGCTTCTATATAACCTTCTATTTGAGTTTAATTACAATTCTTACGTGTTTTTAATATTAAATCTCTTATATCTGCTATTTATTAAATTAATAAATAAAACCTGTGCAATTGAAAAAGATGCGATTTCTCCCTACTGGAAATAAATATTTTTTGTTCTTTTGTTGATCATTAAATTTATAATTTATGTAATCAAATTTGAAATTCGTTGGAATTCAGATTTCGTTATGTATCATGTATCTATCAATGTCTCCAATGTATCCCATGGTCATCAATGTATCCATTGTGTTCAAAGTGCTGTCTATTAAAAAGATGCCAAATTTCTTTCATCAAATCTCTTCAGCCAAATTATCATAGTCCAGGAGGTAGCGTGCAAAAAAGTGTCTGACCAACATCAAGCTAGAATTTTGTATACAAGTCAATCTTTTAGCGCCTTTTAAAAATATGTGGTCGGCTAAGTTCGTTTGCGGGACATAGTTTGACAGTAGGCATTTGAAAATAACAAAATGGTGGAAAGCGGCCATGTCCGCTAATTATGGTGGACAGTATGATTTTCATGATCCTGAGTACAGAATTAGTTAGTAGACCAAAAATCAAGTCGATGTTATTTGCACACTTGATAGGTTAGTTAGTCAAATATTACTAAATATCAACGCGGTCCCCTGTCAAAGGACAATCTAACATCTCTACCGGTTTGTTTTTTTTAAGCGCCTACTGCCATGCTATGTCCCACAGACGAACTTAGCCAACCACATATTCTTAAAAGACGCTAAAAGATTGACTTGTTTACAAAATTCTAGCTTGATGTTAGTCAGACACTTTTTTGCACGCTACCTCCTGGACTATCATTCGTACTAATTTAATAATATTACACTATTCTTAAAATTAGTATTGTTTTTTGACAGCGCGGGAAAATAGAGAAGGAGCCAATGAGAGCGTTGGATTTTGAATTTTAGAAGGTCGGGCCAACTAGGCAAATAAAAATGTCTCTAGTGGAGGGACGCCGACCTAAGGGTAACCGTTCCAAGAGACTTTATAACCTCCACGCCACCGCTTGAATTCACTTTTACATATTATTCACTTTTTATGTTATTTAAATATAATTCTAATACACTAAATATTATACTGGTTTTTGAATTTTGTTTGTAACTACCCGTCATTTCAATTTGTTAAGTTATTCTGACAAAGTAAGACTCAGGCAGAAAACTATTCAACTCAGTAATCGTTATCGTTTTCCATGTTATATAACAATAATAGAGTTTATTGTTTATTTACCGAAAAATAATAACTACTTCTTTCACACTGTACTCAAATATTGATAGATTAAAATGTAAACTTCAACTGCATTAACAAAGGTTCTTAAACTTTCTTTCATTACAATTCAACATCTGTCAGGTAAATTAATTCTTCGTCTAAGTAGTTTTAAGCCTACACTTTCCATAACTTTTCATTACCGACATTAAATTTCTTGATTCTATAAAGGAAATTAACTCTTTCATTAAATTTCAAACATATTCGTAAATAAGAAGTGAAAATCCAAGTGGCAAAATCAGGAAAAAGATCGCGATTTGTTGAACTAGTAAAATAACCTTCTTTTGTTGACAAACAAATTATGCATTTCCCTCTCTCCCACAGGCCTGGTGGCCTGTGGGATTTTATTTCTTCCCTCACATAGGTTGGCCAATCTGAGTGTCAAAAAACAATACTAATTTTAAGAATAGTGTAGATGATTATATTTAAGATTTGTTGCAAGATATAAAGTAATCACCAAAAACTAACTTGTTGGGTATTTTTCCGTTGTGTTACAGTTAAGGAGAAAGTAAAAACAAAGCGATCACTATGGACGCCATCAAGAAGAAGATGCAGGCGATGAAGCTGGAGAAGGACCAGGCCCTGGACAGGGCTCTGTCCTGCGAACAGCAGGCCAAGGACGCCAACCTGAGGGCCGAGAAGGCTGAGGAGGAAGCCCGGTCTCTCCAGAAGAAGATCCAGACCATTGAGAACGATCTCGATCAGACACAGGAACAGCTCATGCAAGTCATGACCAAGCTTGAAGAGAAGGACAAGGCTCTCCAGAATGTAAGTACAACAATATTATATGTTTCGTCTTTGTAAAACTATTCACATAGACAATCTATTATAGATGAAACCTGGGTTCACAGCTCGCGGAATGCCACGCTGTCTGATTCTTATGACTGCTGCAAGAAGAGTTCCGAACATACTTTCTCACAGAATCACTTCAAACCTGAATGAAACCTTCCAAGCTTTGTTTTTGTTTACTTTCTTATTATTCTGAACGGAACGCAGCGCACCAGAAGTATGCACCAAGTAATGACACCTTTTCGACTTAATACATATCGTTATCTATGTAGCCCCAATCGGCGATCCACGAGCTGTGAACCTAGCTGAAGTTGCACATGTAAGTGTTATGATAAAATTAATAAAATAATCTTGTTCCGGTTTGCTAAACCAGAAAGAAAGAACTTAAATCTAAATAAAGATTTGACGATCTTATTAAGACTAACTAAAACATTCATTGGTTTATTTAACGGTTATAACTAAACAACACTATTTAAGGTTAGTAGGGGGTATGTCTCTACCTACACTTCTTCAAGTTAATCTAGAAACAAGAATTTCCGTACTTTACACTCTAAAACAACTTTAATTTCTGTCCTAAAGATGACATAAGTAAATTGATAAGATAAAATAGATAAACTTATCTCCTTCCATCTTATCTGTCGTTTTACAAATTTGTCTATATCTATTTATTTTCAATCTGATTATCTCCAAATTCTTCACACTGTTTATCTCCACATTCTGCACAATTTCTTTGTTTATCTATGAGTTCAGTATTTTAATATTTCCATTTGTATGTAATCTACAATATCTCTGTTATTTGGCTTAACTTTTAATTCTATCTATATCTGATAAATTACTTGAACTTAATAAGCTTTGTTGAATTTACTCAAATCTTTTTATTCCCTTTGAATTTAAATGTCATTGGTCATTCGTTATTGGATGAAAGTTATTGATTAGATTTAAATAAATTTAAGTTGTTTAGCAAGTGAATTTGAAGAAGTCTAGAGGAAGTGTGGGGGGGGGGGTCAGTGCTTTGGTGAAGTAGAGTAGGAACTTGATGTGACTTTGACTCCGTGCCAAAGTATTTGCACTCGTGCCCTGGTTCTAGAAATAAAGTCCTAAAGTTTTACACAAAAAAGCTCTTTCTTTGATGTTTTATCTCTTTTTATTTAACTTCGTCATAAAATAAAGGGGAAATAAATGTATAAAAAAAAGGATCCGGGAGAGAAATTCACCTCGTTTCGCTATTTTTTCTACACTTTGTTTTCTTTTGCATTCAAATTGAATAAAACATACGGTTTTGTTTTATTTTCCTGCGGTTTTAGCCGGGTTTACACGATCCAAGTATATACTTGGGCCAAGTCAGTTTTGACTCTACTCTGACGCTACTTGGATCGTGTGAACAGAGTATCAAACTCAACTTGGACATCCAAATTGACTTGGATGCGTTCCATCGATGTGGACTTTGATGGAAAACAAAATGGCGCCCACCTGACTAATTATGAAAATGAGCCGTTAAAAAATGACAGATATGAGGTTGAGCTGGGTTTTGTTCACCATAAGGTGATATATCACCACTGTTTTAAAACTTAATAGGTACAATTAAACTGGAAAATTCTAAAAGCAAAAACATTTCACACAATCTATCTTAACCTCTACTTTATAGTGCATCAAAGTTCCACTACTTGGACCAAGTATACTTTGATCGTATAAACATTACTTCAAAGTTCCACAAACACTTGGACCAAGTGGATTTCATCAAAGTTACAGACCAAGTATACTTTGATCGTGTAAACCTTACTTCAAAGTTCCACAAACACTTGGATCAAGTGGATTTAATCAAAGTGACTTGGACCAAGTAAACTTGGATCGTGTAAACCCAGGCTTAAGTAAAAAGATAGCAAGAATGACTAAAATTTGACAGGATCCAAGTATACTTGGTCCAAGTCACTTTGATAAAATACACTTGGTCAAAGTGTTTGTGGAACATAAAAGTAAGTCAAATTATAATTATTATTAACTACGGAAAACATACAGAGAAAAATAGAATCCAGGGCCTGGATTTGAACCACTTCAAATTTAGGGCCTCGTCCTTCAAAGGACCCCCCCAACCACTTCAAACCTACCACTTCAAAGGAGGCCCGTGGTTCAAATCCCGGCACTGGAGTCTATTTTTCTCCGTATGTTTTCCGTAGTTAATAATAATAATAATTTGATTTAAATTAAAATTTAATCTTTCCGTAGTATGAATACTACCAAAATGTAAAAATTAACTCATATAATTACAAGATAAAAAGAACTTTTTATATACTACGTTTTTTAATTCTATTGATTCATTTTTTATTTACTTGGTTTACTTATTCTTTTTTGCTGTCATTCAATGTTTACCTCTCAAAAAAATCTTAATTTTGAAATCTGTCAAAATGAAGGATTGTAAATATTGGGGATATGACAAAACAAATAAAATAACAAGCGGATTTTTTCCGAACTAACTTTCCATGAAGCAAATTTGCTGAAAACGAATTAAATTCTGCTGAAAAATTACTAAAAGCATTAAAATAATGCATTGTCATCGTGTTCTGAGCTGTTCTGAAAGTTTCAAATGTCTAGCTACTCGGGATGTTAGTTAAAATTCGATTGCAAGATTTGTACTGGACAAACAAACAAACATACAAACAAGAAACCAAGTTAATAAAAACGTAGTAAAAAGTAAGGTTTACATGATCAAAGTATACTTGGTCCAAGCAGTGGAACTTTGATGCACTATAAAGTAGAGGTTTAGATAGATTGTGTGAAATGTTTTTCCCTCTAGAACTTTCCAGTTTAATTGTACGTATTAAGTTTTATAACAGTGGTGATATATATCCTTCACATAAAACCCGTCACAACTTCACATCTTTGTCATTGTTTGATATAGTTCGTTCTCATAATTTGTCAGGTGACCGTCATTTTTGTTTTCGCATAAAAGTCTCCTTTGATCAACAAATAGTTGAGGCCCATTCAACTTATCTTGGATGTCCAAGTTGACTTTAATACCCTGTTTACACGATCCAAGTAGCGTCAAAGTAGAGTCAAAACTGACTTGGTCCAAGTATACTTCGATTGTTTATAACAAGGCATTATCAAGTAACAGGCAAAATTCTTCTTTTGTTTTGGGGGGGAGTTGCTAAGATGATTATATAAATAAGTAATAAGTAATATAGGGAATGGGTACAATAATAAGAAATTTATCTATGAGAAAGTAAGTTTTTTTTTTTCGTATTCTGTTTACAAATAAGGTTAACTACCAACATCAAACAAGACTACAAATCACTCTGTTTTATACGATGTGTACATTTATAGAATCAATTAAAAATTATAAAGAAAAAAAGAAATAAGAAGGGTCGAAGACAAGATGTTGAGTGACCTCGAGTGATTCATACAAGACCAGTGTTGTACAGATTATGCACGCAACAAACTCTAAACGTAAAAATTCCTAAAATGGTAGCGTTTTACTTTTTATCCTACCATATTTGTAAACTTATATAGGCTTAACAAACAAAATAAAAAACTAACATACCTACTTTCTTTTAACTAAACTTAACTCTTTCTTATTTTTAAAACTTATTTTAGTTTAGATTTTTTATTTTTTAAAATAAAATTAGTATTGTAATATTGTTACCAAAATGAGCAAGTTTGTCAGTTTGAGTGTAAAAATGATTGAAATAAGGAATTAATCGTGATTAATTATCGATATTAATAATTTTGACAATTGCTGTCATTAATTAGTTATTAACCTTCTTAAAACTAAAACTGATAGTTTTCTTAAGAATCTAAAGTGTTTTTATTATTTAATGTCTATTTCAGTTAATGCACCACATATTCAATTTTAAATATAACTAAATAAAGATTTGCAGTGCGTTTAACACACTACGATCTAAATATCTTCTTTTTTCTTGTACATTTACGCCAGGGATTTGGATTTGAAAAAAAAAAACCTAAATAAAAATACAATTAATAATACTATTCAGAAAAATTGTAAATTATGCTTATATAAAAAATTTAAGAGTAGGAAAAATAAATTGAATAATAATGTATGCAAGTATTTTCTTACAAAATCGCCTTGTAAATCAAACGTATTTATATTTATTTGCACTTGTAGCAACACTGCTAAATATTAATTTAATATCTTCTTCCATATTTGGTTTTGCCCCACATATACATTTTTGACTCAAGGAAAAAATCTAAATAAAAGCACGAGAGAAAAATATATAAAGCATTAATACTTAGTTAATAAATCTAGTCAAAGATCTAAATAAACAGACCACGAATGAATATTATTGAAAAAATTTAAATTCCTTACAACACTGCTCAAAATACGTTCAAAATAAAAAAAAACATTAAATTGTACGTTATTTAACTTTATTCAAAATTTATTTATTATTAATGGAATGTTTTGAATATTTTTTTAAAAGTTAGAAAAATTGCGAACTTAATAAATAATAGTAAAAGACTAATTAAAGACTTGGTGAACATAACACGTATATGAGTAATATTGGAAATTATTTATTTATTATCTTTTCCGCAACACTGCACACATCTAAGATGTTTATTGTTGTAAAACAAAACGTCAATCTTAAATAGACGGTTCATTTTACAAACACCATAATAATAATTATTATTTTTCTATAAAGTGTAAGTGAATTTTATGAAATGATAAACTTTCTAGTGGTTTATGTGCAATGAGTTGATGTAGTAAAGCCATATAAAGCTCACTGAGTCGACGACAGTTGTTTATTTTTTCTATAATCTGGTCACGGTCTAACTTTTTCCTTTTTGATCTCCTTGTAGTTGAGATTCAATAAAAACCAGTTTTCACGCCGCTTTCTGACTCATTCTATGTTTAGTTATTTTTTTCTTTTTTCTCCTGCGAGCAAACCTGATCTAAGTTGGTTTTTTTTCTGTAAAGGCAGAGTCATACATGCCCTTTTTTACGTTGTTAAAGTTCTGGTTAGATGATGTGTTTTTTTTCTGTGATACGACTATTTATTGTTATATCGTTGGATATGTAGTGTTATATTGTTTGGGTTTAGTATTCACATGATTGTATATCTATACTTGTTAGTATTTTTCTCACATAAATGTCAGAAAGTGTCTTTTGTTTGAGCGAGTAAATAAATTTTAGTTTATTTTTGGTTTTTTTCGTGTAGGTTACTTGTTTAGGGCAATGTGGCTAACCTGATCGAGTTACTCTTGTTATGGAAACTTGTTTTGTTTCCACCATTTTGTTCTAGAACTTTCTTCTTTTTCTTCTTGTTAATCCTTTCGCCTTTATAATTATTTGCAGGTTAAAGATTATTAAGTCTTTAATTAGATTTAAATGAAATGGGAAACAAAATACCCCAAAAATTATTTTTTTTCTACAATCAGCATCTTAGCTCTTCAATTAGCCTTTTAAAGGCTGCGTTGCCAGTAAACAAAATTTAGTTTTGACTACCTTCATAAGTGTAATCTTTGAAAGCCTATTTTTATGCTTCGTCAGTGAAAATTGTGTTTGCAAATTACCTATTTGTAAAGTTATAGAACCATTAACGGGGCTACATTTTTTTCACAATTTTGTTTTAGGAGCGTAGAGTTTCACCCAATGCTGAAATTCTAACCACTTGATCTTAAATTGAATCAAACAGGGGTCTAAAATTTTGTTTTTTTCTGTTAAACATTTCTTAAGACTCAATAAAAGAAAAATCTAATCAAAGACCAGTGTAAGCTGAACGCGTATGAATAGTATTACTTTCTTTTTCAGTTAGAAAGTGAATTTATATTTGATATCGAGGTCTATTTATAGAATAATATATTATTCCCTTCTAAAAAATATCATATGAATGCTCTATTTTGTGCCGTTCTCGTTTCATACGTTCTTTATCTCTGATGTCGTAGACGGTGGCGCATTCTAGATTTTTGTACGAGTACTAATCTATAAATTCCTCAGATAACAAGTGCGACTGCAGCGCCGTTGTAGATCGTCTTTCAATATAATATTATATTTAATGGGTCAAGAGACACATGGTTTAGTTCTAGTCAGTGTTACCGTTACCAGTCATTTATGACCGAAGTATTTAAAAATGCCATTACAATGACGTCATTGTTCTTATTTTAGTTCGCTGTTGTCTTGAGGTTATGGTTTATGTTAGGAGTTGTTGGCAGACCTGCGCAGTTATAAAACAGGCTGGGGCCCTGTAAACAGATCCGCGTCTTTATTATTAGAAAAAAAGAAGGAATGGGGTTTCAAACTTCAAACAACAGATTCACCACTCTATAATTAGATTTTAGTCTCAAAGAGTTTTTTTTATTAGGGTCGAGCCTAATACTTGGCAGCCTGTCCATATTGAGAATCTCTCCCCCACACCTCGAATCTATCCATTACCAATCATCATCTGGTCATTTCAATCCAAGAAGACATAGTTGAATGTCATATGTCATATTTTTTTTAATTACTTTAATAACTTATCAATCTTTGTTTAGATAATTTAAATAGTTCTGCTTCTAAAGTTAGAAAATAATTTAATCAATTAATAAAAAAAATAACCATATATATACACTAAAGAAAAATAAGATATTTGTTGTGGAACTTATTATCAAATATGACTATTTACTATCTTTACCGAATTTAGTGTATTAGTGTCATTCATTACTATGTAAGATTGTGTCAAAACTGGACAAACGTTTAATTTCTGACATTTTTACTGTCACTTCTACACTAATTTTTAAGCTTCAATCTTAGTAATATTATAAGATAGTTTTTAAATAAATAAAATATATTCTGCCAATTACTGTGGTACATAGCTTCCTCGTCATTTTATTTTTTGAAGAAGAAGTCATCCCCCACCCATCAAAATTGAATTAAAAATCGGTCTTGTAGTTCTTAAGGTATAGCATAGTTCGCTGAAATATTGACGGACAGTTTGACCGACCGAAAGACATGAAACGAGTTTAAAAATGTTCTCTGATACGGATTTCAGACTGATTTATGAAATTTAGGCCTATTCTGATTCCTTATTTGGTCTCACATATTTTTTTTTTTTTATTCAATATTAAAAGTGCGTGTAAGGTTAAATTTAATATATGGGATCTTTGGGCTACTTTTGATAATTCAAATTTGTTCAAAATAAGATGAGTAGTTTTAAACTTGAAAATAAAATTTGTGCACATGAAGAAAAATAAGCAAATGGGCATTGAAGGTTGAAATTAATAGGGCCTAACAATGAGCTAACTATGAAAATACCACCTAAATTTCATTGAATATTAGATGAGTGATTTTAAAGCTTTGGTGGTTCGCAGACATTTTGAACGACTTACATACGACCCAAAAATGTTGCCTGTTTTTTGAAAAACTGATTTTGGAATTTTTGAATTCAGAGATATCTATAATTAAATTCAATTGTTTGGAGCGATACCAATGCGTTGTTTTAGGTAAGCTTAGAAGAAAAATATTGTTTGGTACACATTAAAAATGGATTAAAAGAAATTAATGTGATTATATGATTTTAAAAAGAAATAAAGACAAATACGGGTTTAAACATGCTCGAATGAATTGAAACATTATCTTTGTTTAGCCTTGGATAATATCGTACAGTTTAAGCCTGATTTATTGTTTCATTAGGTTGGTAGTATAATATCGAAACATATATCTACCTTTAATTACGTAACTAAACTGCGTACCAACGCCACAACACTGAATATCCCTTCATAGATATTCATTACAAATGTGTCTGCGTATATGCTTTTGACATTATCATATTCAATTCTCTTAAATTAAGTCAAAATATGTTGTTTTTAACGAAGTGCTGAAATACTAATTCATATAAAATAAAACTGATCAAATGTATAATTACATATTAAAATAGTCTGCGAGGAAGTGTGCCGCATATTTTCCTATAATTAGACGGATGGTCACATGAGATATAGATCTCCTTCGATTCCTACTGGGGTCACACTTATTTTTATTTACACACACGGTTGAAATAATTAATATGTCATTCTCTGTGGTCTACTTTTAACAAACCATCAACATTATTTTTAAATCAGATGAGTACTTTTAAAAGTATAGAAATTAATTTAAACCGAAAAGAGAAGCAGAAAGTTAAAATAATTATTATAATCCCAATAATTAAGGTAATTATGACCTCCCATCAAAATTGAAATGAAAATTGGTCCAGTAGTTCTTAAGGTATAGCATAGTTCGCTGAAATGTTGACGGACAGTTTGACCGACCGAAAGGCATGACACGAGTTTAAAAATGTTCTCTGATACCGATTTCAGACTGATTTATGAATTCCGTAATGACAAAATGACCATAATGCAACCGTTTGGATGCGAAAATTAAATCCTTTACTAAGCAAGGGCCTCTGAGTTGAAGCAAGGGCCGGTGATTAGATTCGATATTATTACCTATAGGTATTTTGTTTCAATATTTGTTTATTAATTTAGATCATTGAATTTTTTGGTATTTGGGCGTGGCCGAATGATAATCGTATTCAATGTCACTATGACTGTCGCAACTCACAACGCAGATACGTTTTACTGTTACTGTCTCAATAAAATTACAAAAATCACCTTACTTTATGGCCCTCATGTTAGTATCATTGTCTTATTACGGTATATTTAGGGGGAGGGGGAGTTAGAAAGCAATAATTTAACAAAATTACTTTTTTTTAAATAATAATTTTAATAATTATTATCTACGTATAAATTATTATAATTTTCTATGGAATATAAACGGGAAATACTTAATTATTAATTAAATACGCTGATTCTTTTATAATCAGTATTTTTTTTTTTTTTTTTTAAATTAATATTACAACTTTCTGCTACAAATTAATATCTTTTCAATACGATTGCAGTGGATTGTAATTTTTCTTCAATAACGTTACGCTTTTCTTATTACTTGGATTAAAAAGATGCAGTAATGAGTTTGAAAGTAAGGATTATATTTGTATAATGAATAATTGACTATTAATAAATTAATTAATTAGGTATAAAGTTGCGGATGGTTTGTCGATTGATCCTTAACCATTCCATATCTTTAGATTTATCTAAATATACTCGAATATATCGAGATGGTTAACAATTATTTTAGACGTTTTTGAAATGCTCAAAGTATTGTTTAAAAAAAACAAGTAAATTGGAAACAAAAATAAGAATAAAAATAAAATAATAATAAAAATGATAATGACAATGACGATAATAGATTTTGTAAAACAAATGGCTGATTACTGAATTTTTCATGGGAAATACATATCTAATCTGTGTAACTCCAGGTTTCTAGGTAATCACCAATTAGGTCAAATTAAGATTACTAGGCATCGTGTGACTATCATTGAAGCGAGTAGCGAGTGTAATGCAATCAATTTTAGATATTAAGAAAATAGTTAATCATGATTCATGATGAGTTGATAGTTTAAGAGAATGATTGTAATAGATAGCCATGTAGGAGGGAATAAGGGTGTCCTTTCAACGTATACCTTAACTTACATGTTCCGACTATCTTCATTTCAACTATTATAATATGTATCACTTCACTGCTCAAAAATTCTGGTTATATCAAGGTGAATTGAAAATCGGTCCAGTAGTTTTTAAGGTATAGTATAGTTCGTTGAAATATTGAGGGCCAGTTTGACCGACCGAAAGACATCACACATGCCTGTTTCAACTGTACTTCGAAGTTTACGTTATTTCGACAGTGATTACGAAGTTTTATAAAAATCGTTTCGTTAGAACGTATGATATCGGTAAAAACCTTGTTTTCTCTATTTTAAAAGCTTAAGCCCGCTTTAAAAGTTTCTGCATCTTTAATAATACATAGCGTTATCGCTGTTTGTTTTTCTACAAAATTTTATTTGTAAAAAATGCTTGTCTCATCGAATAGGTAATAGCCTGAAATTCCAATTTTTCATTTGAAGCGAGCGTTTACGCGAGCGAACTCTTAGACGGATAACGCTGTCCAACGAACTTAGTCTAAGCATTAGTAAAAGGAACATGTATACCAAATTTCAACTAACTCGGTCAACTTTTATTCAAGTTATCGTCGGACACGTAAACGTTACTGACAGACAGACAGTATGCATAGTTTGTTGAATGTATGGCCCTCGCTTAAACAAGATTTGCAGATAAAAAAACAAAGAAAGTTTAAATGAAAGCATGTATAAAGAACTAGGATTGGGACTTCGATATCGATATATCGAAATATCGGACCCAAAAATATCGATATTGATCTTTCGATATATCGGTAACATCGATATATGTGGAAAATATCGAATAGACCTGCTTTAGGTCTGTTAAGGCCCTCAAAAACATGAAAAAAGGCCCCCCCCCCCCCCCCCCGGCGGGTTTTTTTTTTGCTCATCACCTGGGAAAACTGGGGTATCGAGAAGGTTTTTCGATATATATCGAAAATATCGATAATTTCTTTCGATATATTGAGTGATATCGATTTTCATTCACTCGATGTCGATATATCGGAAATATCGATATTTTCTTTCGATATCCCAACCCTATAATGAACATACATTTCGGTGAAAAACTAATGTAGGTTCATTTCCCGTACTCTCTCGGTGTTGATCCAGCATCACTGTATAAATTGTTACCTGCTGAATAAAGTGACGAATTTATATAGCTGATGCCAGTAACTACGTGTCAACCATTACACATTATATAGTTGTATAAGCCTTTTGGCACGTCTAGGCCCTCCATGGATGCGCCACTGGTTGTTAAAAAAAAAAAAATACTTTGAAAATCCGACGGCTAAGCCCTTAACGGGTTGCGAGAAGAAAATTACTTGAAAAGTACCGCCAAACTTAACTCGATATCATCAGTATCGATACATAAGAGTATTGAAGTATCACTATGAATGAACAATCGAAACTTAAATGTTATCTTTGAGAGATCTTACCTCAGCTTTAGTTAAGAGTATTTAATTATTCAATTAGTTTAGATTTTTTTTTTTTTTGGGGGGGGGGGGGAGACGCCACTAAAATAATAAATCGATACATTAATCTGTAATTTCTTAAGTATAAAGTTCTCTACAATTTTAAATTTAATATAATATTCTGGCGAACTTTCTCTTATATTCCAAATTATTATCGTTTTCAAATTAAATATCAAATGGACTGGCTTAGAAGAAGAAGACGAAGAAACTTGCTCATTTCCTTCGTCTGCAAGAAAATGAGATCATTAAAAAATTTGACCAATTCAAAGTAAGAATTCTTCTTTTTAANAAGTTAGAAAATAATTTAATCAATTAATAAAAAAAATAACCATATATATACACTAAAGAAAAATAAGATATTTGTTGTGGAACTTATTATCAAATATGACTATTTACTATCTTTACCGAATTTAGTGTATTAGTGTCATTCATTACTATGTAAGATTGTGTCAAAACTGGACAAACGTTTAATTTCTGACATTTTTACTGTCACTTCTACACTAATTTTTAAGCTTCAATCTTAGTAATATTATAAGATAGTTTTTAAATAAATAAAATATATTCTGCCAGTTACTGTGGTACATAGCTTCCTCGTCATTTTATTTTTTGAAGAAGAAGTCATCCCCCACCCATCAAAATTGAATTAAAAATCGGTCTTGTAGTTCTTAAGGTATAGCATAGTTCGCTGAAATATTGACGGACAGTTTGACCGACCGAAAGACATGAAACGAGTTTAAAAATGTTCTCTGATACGGATTTCAGACTGATTTATGAAATTTAGGCCTATTCTGATTCCTTATTTGGTCTCACATATTTTTTTTTTTTTTTTTTTTTTGGGGGGGGGGGGGGAGACGCCACTAAAATAATAAATCGATACATTAATCTGTAATTTCTTAAGTATAAAGTTCTCTACAATTTTAAATTTAATATAATATTCTGGCGAACTTTCTCTTATATTCCAAATTATTATCGTTTTCAAATTAAATATCAAATGGACTGGCTTAGAAGAAGAAGACGAAGAAACTTGCTCATTTCCTTCGTCTGCAAGAAAATGAGATCATTAAAAAATTTGACCAATTCAAAGTAAGAATTCTTCTTTTTAAAAAAAAATCCACCTACGGCTTTGTCTACATTACAACAGTTATTCATAAAAAACAATTCTGTCATTGACAAACTTCTACTTCTCAAGTTGACCTTGCAATATAACGCCATCTATTATAAACCGCATTCTTCTGTTTGACCAAACACTTTTATTCATCGTGTAGGTTCATCATAAAAATAAGTGGGATGGGTTTCAGTTTCAGATCCCGTGATATCGATTTGAGAGCCGCAATTTTTCACCGGAAACTGGAAGAAGAAGAGAAAAAATAATATAATTTATAATCATTCTGACAGACAAGTATCAATTGCAAATTTCTATTCTAAAATTTGATAAAATCATACCAAAAGAATGTGTCATTATTCATCGTCTATGAGTTCATATAAATAGAATCCTTGATGTTTCATCATTCGTCATTGATGAATTCATGTAAAAACATTTTTCATGTAAAAGGAATTTTTATTTTTTGAAAAAAATGAGTTTAAAATATATTTTAAAAGAAACTGATTACAAAATAAATACACTTGCGCCATCTTTGATAAGAGTTAAAAACTACAACCTGCAATATTTCTCATGCTCATGTGGTTAGCTGATGCAACTCTACATTTTTGATTAATGGTGCAACTCAACATTATTTTGCAAGCCAGTTTTATGGCAAGATTATTGCTTGCATTCCTAAATTGAGTGAGACACGATGGTAAGAGAAATACTAGAAAATCTGTGTTTTATGGATTCCATCGTTGATAGTGTTAATGCAATAGAGACATTTGCTAATCTTTTATTAATTCTGTAGCAATAAGTGCTAAATATCCTGCCATAATGGAATCCGTAGCACATCCACTTAAATTGAAGACGCGACCTAGTCAAAGCCAACCAGCACGTTCAAACTATATTTGACATATTTAGACTTCATGGGGAAGATGTGGAGAACGTTACTATTGCAGTTTTGGATTAAAATTACATTTAGGCTATGATGGTCATGGGACCATTTTCTCTTTTAGCGTCGCCTCGAATTGTCAGAAATATGAAGAGAGGATAGGTTTTGGACAAGAGGATTAGGATGGTGACCAAGCTTGGAGGAGAAGCAGTGCGGTGTACGAAGCTGGTGGCAGGGATGGCCGGCGTCATAGGCGCCAGCCTCTGGGATAATGGATGGGCCAACCTTTTCAGGATTATGGATTGCAAGGATTGGATCTTATAAGAATTTGATGGTTTGGTCCGTCTCCACAGTTCGAGTCCGTATATCCAAATATATAAGAATATAGACACTCATTCGTTCGTAAGTGTGATAAATTAGATCTGTTATCCAAAAGCCTGTTTCATCCCTGTTTCAAAAGCCTGTATGCTTGTTTCATCTCTTTAAGTCCGTTCGTTCTAGTCTTTAAGTTTTAAGTTCTAGGTGAGTTTTCGGTCTAAGTGCAATCCTAAGTACTGCACTTGATCAGTGGCGGCGATAACGGGCCCGCAGGGCCCGCGGCGCGGAGGTCCCCGGGATTCTAGGGCCCCTGGGGGCTTCTGGAAGGGAAATAGAGGGGTCTCCACTAAAAGTTTGCGGGGGCCCCCAATATCTTACCGCCGCCACTGCACTTGATTCGAAATTGGACGTGGATGATTGTATAAATAGACCGGAGGACAAGTAGATCTCCGCAGAGTAAACGTGACGTGTACACTTTTGTCTCTGTTACTAAATACGCTATTTTTTAGACCAGTTTGAAAAGATTGAAGGTGTTCTTGAAGAAAATTGGAGGCATGGTTGTGATCTGGACTTACCAAAAGGACTGCTTTGTCATCGGCAAAAGAGGATGTGGAAGGATGTTCATCTGGAATGCCAGCTATAATGCTGGAATGCCAGCTATAATGCTGGAAGGGACCTATAATGCTGGAATGCCAGCTATAATGCTGGAATGCCAGCTATAATGCTGGAAGGGACCTATAATGCTGGAATGCCAGCTGGAAGGTATAATGCTGCCTTGAAGTACACACCGACTAGAATAGGAAGGAAATCGGAGTGACATGAACTCTGAAGAACTAAAACAAATCCTGTCATTAAGATAGGAGCGATTGATAAGGCAAATATGGATTCCCTTCAGTTTCCTCGGAAATCCCTGGTGCCAAATGCAATCAAAAGCCTGACATTCATCCAAAAAGGCTGCTGAGACGTACTGCTTTGCACAAAGGTTGATGAGGTACCCCAAGATATCTGCAGACAAATCCGCCGCCATTTTCAAAAGTAAATGTCCACCCAAGATATATGAGATGCGTTTCATTGGAGGAATGGACTGAAAGTGCTACATCTTGTACAACTTTATACAATTTAGAAGTCATTAAAGAAGAAAGATTATTTAATGATGTGAATTAAAATTTTGTGTCCTTTAAAAGTTAAGACTGGTATAAAGAGGTCTTTTATAGTGAGGTATTTAAAAATGTAAATAAACACTTCGATATTTTCAAAATGGCTGCATATATTAAGATAAAATATGGAGGACTTATTTATCTTATAGAAAGGTATAATTTTTTTGTGAATTTCAGCTCCATTAGCGAAATATTTCAGAATTTATTTAACGATAAAGTTTCAAAGTTCAAAATTCGATATTTTCAAAATGGCGGGAGATATAAAAACGAAATTCTGTGGAAATGTTTGTCTAAAGAGGTTTAATTGGTGCAAATTTCAGTGCAATCAAAAAATGTTTATTCTGATTCAGCAAATGGGATAAAAAAAATTATGATTTTCGGGGCAGCACATACTACATAATGTTAGGACTGATTTTTGTACCTAGTTTCAACTCTCTAGCTTAAAAACTGTGGGAATATGAGTATATGTGTGACACAGACAGACTGACATTCAGCTAAAAACCCCTCAAAACGTCTTGAAAATGTCCAAAACTGATTTCTTCACTGAAATTTCAGTTTCGGAAGTTTTGGGTGAAAACAATACTTTTCCTTCAAATAAGGAAAAGTAAAAAATATAGAATGAGTGTTGGGAGACGGTGTTTTAAATACGACTCACCTGCACTGAAGATGACTACTAATGTTTGAATGCCGCAATTTTATACAATTTAGATATGTTTAGTGAAAAAAAAATGAATTCTTTATTCCCAATTTGGATAGTTCGGTTTGTTGCTCAAGCGAGGGTTTATGGACCAGTGTCCAATTTGGTCGTTCCATTAACACGACCTTGATCTTTTTGAATGAATAAGATTTATGTTTTTAAAGTTATACATAAATTTAAATTTATATATATGACTTACGTTTACAATATATAGATTATGTTGCAGATAAACCCTGGTTTTTTTTTTATGAAGTAAAGAAAATATTCAATTACAAAAATAGTATCTCGTATACTTTATACGTTTAGTAGTTCATTATCTATTGTTTGTAATTACATATTGTCCAAATGCCCAACCAATACGTAAAAGTATGTAACACAATATAGAGATGTTAATTTTATAACATCATATTTCATATTAGGTTTTAGCTTTGGTGAAACTTCACCATGTTCTTTCTTGAAGTAGGAGAATCAAAAAAGGTGTCTAAATAAATAAATTAAGTTGCCCATACTTTGTGGTTTCAGTACACAAAAAGAGGTTTTATGTTTAAAAGCAAAAAACAGTTGTAAAGGTTTTTATTATTAATTTGCAATAGATAGCTATCTTTATGTATATAGACAGCACAACGTACAGAAGCGGTCTGAGCTGTATAATATACCAACGTGGTCATTGTTGTGTTTGTGTTATAAAATTTCACTAAAATCTAAATGTAGATTAAGATTTTTATTATTATATCTTAACAAATTTAACAAATCTGGCAAGTTCGTTACCATTATTATCGGCTAAGCCTTTAAAGATGGCGGTCATTTAAAAATTTGTGTTAGGTATAACTTTTGAACAGTTTATTATATCAAACAATCGCCTTTATATCTTTATCGTTTAAACAATAATTAAATTCTCTTAAAGTTCTGGCTTAAGCCGCCTCCATGGTATAAATTTTGAAGATTTATCGCCGGAGAAAGGAGGGGGGGTTCTTATACACAAAATATGTGAGACTTGAGAAAACTCCTTAAAAATGTTTATTTTTTTAATGCAATTGTCATGGACACGTGGCGCAAAGATAATTTGATACGATAACAAAACCAAATTAATATCTATGTATTTGTAGTCAGGGCGTTACCCTCTTTCAATTACCACCCCACGAGAGGGATTTCTGTTTGCAGTATTTTCAACCCCTTGAACTTTAACCCTTAATTTTCGAGGGATGACTTGTTTGGAACTGCCTATCATCCTATTTTTTGGTTGGGGTTGTTACACATATTAACAGACACGCTTCAATTTTTGTGATAAGAAATTTCGAAGATAACAGGTTGCATTAAGAACTTAAAAGACAAACGCAAGATCATTATAAGTACTCAATTTTTACCAACGGATCTCTAAAAATTGTATTATTTAGTTAAAGAAATAATTTTTTTCTTGTTTTATCATAGAAATATGATGAGCAGCGCTCTCGTAATACTGCGGCAGTCTAGGGTATTAGGTACAACTTAGCCTAGTCTCTACTAGGTAGCAGCACGATACACTTTTCTCGCTTAACATTTGAAATTGAAGTCGTATAAGAAATCGTTCAAATTGATGTATAGTTTCAAGACGACATTAATTGATGTTTATAACATCCTACAAGATACTTTCAGCAATATTAGTGCCCGTGAATCACATAGGATGAAGCTCGCGCAGTGATGAATGAATATCTTAATGTTCAAAAATTATTCGGATCTTATATTTATTTATAGAGCTACGAATCTTTCACTATCAGAGTTATAATTATAGCAACATATAGCATATAAAGAACAAATCATAATATGTGGAATAATAGACTACTAGCTTATCAACTACCTACTATTCATAACTATTAGTACTATAAGACTTGTTATCACATCACTTGACGAAGATTTCTGATAACAGAATGAAACTTCAGTCTATTTCAAAACTGTTCCAATTCCCAGAGAAATGATAAAATGTCTATGCTATATCCCGCAGACGAACTTAGCCGACCACAGATTCTTCAAGGGCACCAAAAGATTAACTTTCACAAAAGATGTTAAATATAGTATCTTTCATACTCGCTATCTCCTGAACTACAGGCTATAAGATTAGAGTTGGCACAATCGAAGGCGGGAATCAACAAACATGGAGGTAGTTTTGGGGTTATAAAAAGGGAAAATCGGTGTTGCCATGTTATATTTTTTTTTTGTGGAACAGGGGTAGAGTAGAGCATTTTTTCTCTGAAGTTGCATTCAACATGGGGGACCAATAAAATCGTTTCCCTCGAAATTTTCCCGCCTTTTGATCGTGCCAACTCTAATCTTATAGACTGTAAGTGTTCAGTGTTCTTATGAGCAGAAACTTAAAGTTATTTTCATTATGGCTAACTTTGTTACGTACATTGTTTGGTTGGTAACACTGTTGCGTAGTAGATTTGTGCGTGTTTATTATAAGTTGGGTTTTTGTACATAACACGTGCTTGAGTTTGAACTCTAAGGGAACAATAAGTATGAGGTATTTTCCTTCACACCTGTCTATTATGAAGCCTAGCTAGGTCAGTAAGCTTTGAAATTACGGCGTAACATCGCTGCCATAGCGAATATTTTTATTGTATACCTCAAATATAGTTAATCTCAGGTCAGCCATTTCTACGTGGTTTAGAAAAATTCAATTATTTCTAATTGATATAGTTGAAGAAGG
Source organism: Gerris buenoi (assembly GCA_001010745.2). Taxonomy (NCBI): domain Eukaryota; kingdom Metazoa; phylum Arthropoda; class Insecta; order Hemiptera; family Gerridae; genus Gerris; species Gerris buenoi. The sequence continues at coordinate 289,174 of KZ652086.1, forward strand.
CAGTAATACAGATTAAACTAGGAAGAAATGCTTTGCCAATAGGATTCGAACCCCGACCTTCTTATGCGGATCTTATTAATGTATTCATTTATTATATCATTCGCATTGGGTAGGAAATTAAGATTTAATATTCAACTTTTTTAAAAAAAAATTCTCTTATAAAGAGAAAGTATTGTGATGGCGTAAAATTCGATTTTTAGATTTTGATGAATTAACACGTTAAGGTCAGATGAGTCCAAAAATAAACTTTTTTAAAAAAGTTGATTTGTAGTTTGTAGTCTGTCTGTGCAGACGCCTGGAGTCTAAACTACTGAGCAGATTTTGACCAAATTTGGCATGTTTAGAATAACCCGAAGCGAAATTGAGAAATCAATTTTAGCTTCAAATTTGGGGGGTACTCCCCCCAAAAATGAGAAAAAAACGTGAAATTACGTATTTCTCGAAAACGTTCCGACGATTTTGATTTAAAAAATTCTAAAATGTAGTCCATTTCAGAACAAATCTAACGATATAAGCCGTTTTCCCCGGAAAAAATTCTAGTTCCTGAGAAAATTGCTTTAAACGTGGACGGAGTGAGGCTGGGTTCGATTCCCCGCCAAGGAGAAGTCATTTTTATGATACATTTTGATAAAATGTTCAAAAATAATTAAATTTACCTACGAAAGCTACTAACGGAAAACACTGGGCTAAGTAATTATGAACTTGAATATGAGAAAGTTTGTCTGACTTGTCTCTGACCGATTTTAGCAATGGCTTCAACATTTTTATAATGCGAATTTTTGAAAAATTTTTTCATGGAAATCCGTTTCAGGCCATTCTGAATCGATCCCTAAATGTAACACTTTTTTTATGTATGTATGTATATATGTATGTATGTATATATGTGTCACTCCAGACGATATCTCCCCTTAATAAATAAATAAATAAATTATGCTGCAGGACATGGTGCATGACTGGACTTTTTTTAAAATTTAATTTCTTAAATAAAGTTCCCAATATTATGTTCTTGTAATTCACACAAAGGGTCTGTGTGCAATTTAACAAATCGGACGATTTCGTAAACGATCGTTCGATAATCGACCTAACCGTTTCAAGATGGCGGCCTTTTACAAGTTTTTTTAGCTGTATTATTTGAACCGTTTAATAAACAATAAATGGTTGTTTATTGTAAAGGCTTTTAAATTTAGTTTTATCGTCTAAACACAACGAAGCTAGTCTGAGTCTGTTTGAGTCCTTATCTCAAACAGTTCTAATGTGTCTTATAAACGAGCAACATTTTACGGCAATAATGCCCGGGCTACATTGCTCAAAATCCAGAAATATTGCCGGGAATATGTTCACATAGCCTGGCAATATATCTGTAGAGTGTAGAGCCTGGCATTATTACCTGGCAACATGTATTCAGATACGTCCAGGCAATATTTTTTCCACAGTCTTTTATTTTAGCCCAAAACTAGTAAAACGTTGTGCAGCATGAGAACTACTCAATTATAATTTCTTGGAACTCAAAACATCGACGACAGAGACCTCTAGGTGAAGAATAGGAAACAAACAGGACATCTTGAAATGCCCACCATTTTGCCGGGCCATAAGAACAAAGTGTCGGGCAATAAGAACAAAGTGTCGGGCTGTAAGAACAAAGTGCTGGGCCATACGAACAAAGTGCTGGGCCATTAAGAACAAAGTGCTGGGCCATACGAACAAAGTCCTGGGCCATAAGAAATATTGCCGGCAATGTTTCTGGATTTTAAGCAATTTTCCCGGCCATTATTTCGAAAAAATTGAGCTACAGACCGACTGACTGATAGACACGGAACCGAAAATGTTCCCTGATGTCTGAAACGTATTTCTGTTTTGAAGTTGGGAGACATACAGTTCTACCTTCTTGAAGTGACTTATGTGTGAAGAATTGACATTTACAAGTGTTTTATTAAAGCAACTTGAAGATACAAATGTGTTTCACATCTGAGACCAAGATTGTAGTGGTAGTTGTTCATTGTAGTGGACGACATTAGATGCTTGTCAATGCGACTAAGACAGAAATATTTTATTTTTCAAAAGATGTTTTATAAGTATAATTACGTGATGTTTTATAAGTAATATACCGACTATTCCTTCTTCATGTAACTCAAAGTTGGTTCTTCATTTGAACACGATGTTGATGTTGAAGTATTCGGTATCAATGACTCTACAAGTTTTATCGCAAATCGCAACTCTACAGGAGTAGTTATAACTTGTTGTACGAGTGCTAAGAAATGTACTCGTGTAGAGTTAAACACTTGGACGGTGAATTAGCGATGAAATTGCCTTCTTTCTGTCCGAGTGAAAACTCAGCACATTTGTCTGGACGTAGGAGCAGGGAGAGGGAGAGAGATATTAAAATAAGTGTTTTGCGATGCGAGAGACGAGGAGGCGCTGCTACAGTCGGTTTTATGCAGATAAAGAGATATCTGGTGTATTTAACTAACTGTGAAGCCCTCGTAATAATTCGTAGAGATCTCCCCGCATGGGTTGCTGAGTGAGTCAGTAAGGCGACGGATAATGACGGGTCTGTCCGTCTGTCCGTGCGGGTACCGCTAGCGTGCGTCTAGGTCGGAGGGTGAGAGAAGACTGGAGTTAGTTAGGCCGTACGGCCGGTAGAGCGCAGCACCGTGTAAGGGGGTGAGTACGAAGGTTGGCAGCATTGCTTCAGTATCAGTGTTGCGTTCGGCTGGGGGAGGTATCTGCGCGGCTCTCCCGTCTCGTCTGGAAATAAACATCTCGCTCTCCCTCCTCTCTCTTCCTCCGTATTATTTATCTTATGTTTTCGCGTTTTTGTTTTGTTTAAAATAGTTTTTTTCGGATTAATCGACGGCGCGTAGTTTCGGTTTTAATTAGTGGCGGCGATGTCTTAACGTCTTACACCGTCTATGACGTGTTACGATGGGTGATCGTGTCAAACAAGAAGGGCAGAGAAACAGACACAGGAGACATCACGATAAGAGGAAGAAACAACAGAACGGAGACGATAACAGCTGTCCGCAACCCGCCCGGCCGAACGACAAGACCAAAGACAGCAACGCCATATTCGAACGATTACGAACGAGAAGAAAATTGTCTTCGAAATTAGGAAGTAACTCCGGCAACGGGTCGAACGAGAGTACGCCTCCGCCCGACGAACTAGAAGCGGCTTCCAACTCGTCATCGCCTTCTCCGGGGAGTCGTCCTTCCTCCAAACTCGGGTCTTCGACGACCGACGTCCCCTCCGGAGCTTCGGAACCGTCACCACGTCCCGTCTCGTCTTCACCACGTCCCGTCTCGTCGTCACCACGTCCCGTCTCGTCTCGTCGTCACACGGCCGTCGATGGAGCAGGTCGGGGTCTCCCTTCGGAGGAGCGGACCGCGGGCGACGGCAGGAGCAAGAGCGACGACGAAGCGGAAGACGTGGAGATCGCCGAGCTCTCCAAGCTGCGGTGTCCCAGCGAAGCGGCCGAAGTCGTCGCCGAGAGGGAACTTCGGAGACGGCGCCGGAGATGTTCGGATTACCCGGGTCTGGCGTTCGGTACCAGCCTGTTCAGCTCGGACACCATGATGAAGTTCAGTATAATCAAGAACGAGCTTCATAACATACTCAACTCTCAATTGAAAAGGGTCAGTCTGTCCGTTACGTTTCTATAGCCATATCATTAACCTTACCCGAGTAACACGGGCTGATAACAGCTCTCTAGTCATAGTATTATCCTGTCAATAGTTACTTTCTTCGTATTCGGTCACTTAAACCTTTTAAAATTGTTCACATATGGCCTTGACTCCTGCATGGATTAGGACAAAGGCTAGATGTATGACAGGCATGGGCTGACATGGAGTACGAGTAGCCTAAACGTGCAAAGCAAGTTGTTTTATTGCAACTTGTAACATTCAGATTTAGACAAAGCACCCTGTGGGGTGAGAAAGACAAAGTGACACAATGCAAAGGCTGAGTCTGAACCAAGTAATGTATCAGCTGATTGTTTACTTCTCGTGTCATTTCCATCTAGTTGTTAGTAAGATTTTCCTTAACAAATTGAGTACAACACGATAAACAATATAGAACATTTAAAGTCTGCTTCAAAATCGTTCAAAGATTGGCTTGCCGTTTAATATTGTGAAATTCTATATTAATAGAGAGGTTTCTTCATGTAGCGTGTTGTCTATTACATATTTAAGACTTGTTGACGGCTTAATAGAACTCTTTGGTCACTTTAAAACCTTGTTTACAACCTCCAACCTCATAGTTTATAACCTGGATATCTATAACCTTACAGTGATAATAAATATTTGTTTTACTGTAATGGAACTTCATTTCTTATTATATTAATGATTATATAGTTAAATAACAACAATTAAAATGCAGGTTATCCGATATCCAGGTTCTTTATCAAAATATGGTAGATTTTACAGTCGAAATTAGTTCTGAACAGGAAATGTTGTTCAGACTTATTGTGTAACAGTAACAGATGATATGAGTAAACAGACATTTGACGTTAGTCTGGAACAAACATAATTTAATTTATCTTATACGAACCATTTTGATGCAGTTTCGAGGCGTAACATATTCAGTACCCTATCTGAAATAATTAACTGGGTTGTGCAATATTAGTTACATAAGTTTAGACTTTTTACTGCGTGGGAAAAATCTGTGGGGAGCCAATGAGAAGTCAGGATTTTGAATTCTAGAAGATCAGGCCAACTAGGCAAACAAAAATGTCACTAGCCCCACCCCTCCTACAGGCCTAGTGACTTTATTTTTTTTCAACATTTAGGTTGGCCAATCTGAGTGTCAAAAGTCAAAATTTTAGATAATCTTAACTGTAGTTCAATTGTCGTCTTGAGTCAGAGCAACTAAACGCATATGGTGTTGCCGTATCAATCTGGTTATTACGTAAAACAAACTCAATCTTGTTAGTTTTCTTCTTTTAATGTTTTACTCTAATCAAGGAGGTTTCTTGTTATCTGTTGGTTGTCACGCAGGTCTTGAGTTCGTTATGTTTAACTTACATTTGTCAGAGCATTCTAAATTTTCGCAAATATCAATTTTTTCTTTGCAATCTGCCGTTTCTATTTTCACTTGCAAAAATTAAATTCAGAATGGTGCCCCGATTAATTAATTGTTCAGATTTTAAATTTAATCGTGGCTCTTGTTGTGTGGGTGTAGAAGCGAAATAGGAAAAAGATAAGTTTAATTTATAGTAATGACAAATCGATGGATAATGAACTTAATAATTGAATAATGATATTCACTGCCTAATCTACCATCTTTTGTACAGTTAAAACCCCTTTCCACACCCTGTACTGATAATTTAATTTTTCACAGATATGTTCGGATACATTTGGAGTGCCTTGCATCAGCTACAGGTTTATCGAGCTGAGTTTAAAGGCCGTATTCCAAATATAACCTTCTAATGTGACGCAATCTCTCAAGGACTTGAAGAAAGTACAATCAATATTCAGTTACACTTTGTGAAGTTTTGATTTTTGTAGTGGAATTTTGTACTAGATAGTGAAATCTATGAGATTCGTGTTACATAAGTTTTGATAGGGGGAATTAAACTGTAGTATGTGCTTCTATGCAGTGTTTATAGTGACTTTTGGTGGAAATTTGCAAGAATTCCGATAAGTTAAAATTCACAGATAATGGTAGCTAATTAGTGATCTAACATATGCTATTGTCACGTTACATGTTTTAAGTCAGGTCATGTAAAGAATTAACTCTTGACAGTGTGGGAACAAACAGAATAAATTGGAGATGTGAGTCATTGAAAGCTTGTGATTTCGACTTTTAGAAAGTTAGGCAAACAAAAATGTCACTGGCGAAGGAGTGCGACCTTAAGGATAATGCCTAGTGACTTTATTTTCTCCTTTCACATAGGTTGGACAACCTGAGCTGTTAGACTTAGCTCTTGTCTTGATCAGACAGTACTTACTTTTAGTTATTTCGGTTCTGTTGTACCTTGTGATGTTGAGAGAGTACTAAAGGTTTTCCACCCTGCTTTGTGCTTTGACAAGGATCGATCACGTTAGAGTGATATTGCTCTCTGGGCCAGGATGCATAATGATTGTCCGTCCACGTTATTTCATTCTTCACTCTTAAGTTGTCCACTTTGACGCCTGATTCATTGGGTTAACCATGTTACATCTTGCTAAGAGGAGGAGAAGTAAACTATAGATGGTTCGTTGAGTTTTGAAAGGTTTGAACGATTGTTTCTTGCAATACTACACAAGTGTGTCGATTTTTATGGCTTCAGACATGAAACAATATGTGAGTGTTAGTGTTTACTAAATAAATTTTTAGTTGTCACTCAATTAGTTATGCTAGTTGCCGCTTGGGGCAGTGCCGTATTTCCCAGGTGCTTTTATGTACTAGAACTATTCTGTCATGTACTTCTAGTGACTAGTGAGTCCGACCTATACCTGATATCTCTTTATTTATAACTATCCGTTAGGCCCGCGGTAACGGGCAGAATAATAAATATGGTTGAGAAAAAGAGCTGAGAGATAATTAGTTATAATTAAAATAGATATTTAAAGAGATATTTACTGTTTAAATAGTAAGTTTTATGCAGTTATAATTAAAATTAAAACATTTAAATAGGAAGTTTTGTGCTCCGATATTCGTTATATAGGTATGGCGCAATTGGTTAAGTATCTGGCTTTCACCCAGGAGCCCGGGTTCGATCCCAGCTTATGGCGCATCAATTTTTAACGTTATAAATCATTTAGAGGTGAGTTGTCGTCGTCGGGACACTACTCGATTATATAAAAGATTAATTTAAGTATCTTATTATTCTTGACATTCACCACTAAGTCATTATGTTAGATTTAATCTATTAGTATTGCTAATACGCTCAGTGTCAACCCAGCTACGGCTCATGTTACCCTTATAAATCTAGATTTTCCCCGAGGAGACGACTCTAGAGATTTCACGATGCCAAGGATTTACATCTCGCTCTTGTCTCAGACCTACGCTAGACTCGCGTTATTCTGTCTATTTGTTTTGTGTTTCAACATATCTTTTATTTATTTACACGGTCAGTCATTATCACATCCTGTGGACCTAATTAAAAAGTGATTCATTTCTTATCATCAAAAGTACTTAGTGTCAAAATTATCAACAGTTTACCTCCATTGTAAATTATATTCAGATAGTGATATTACTTTACTGATAAGCAAGTAGAGAAATAATAATATTAAGTCACTTTTCATTATCAGTTAGAATGGAGAAAAAAAAAAAACAGATAAGATATTATATATGACTAATTTAATGAAGATATTAATACCTTCATAGAAGTAGATAAATAGAAGTATATCTCTACATGTTTAAAGATTATGCTCTTTTTTTGCCAATTTTAGTTGTTTATAATGCAGATTATCTTCTTGTTGTTTATATTAATATCTTTGTTTATTTAGTGTGGGTCGACACACTTAATTATTATATTCTGATTATTATATTATATTATTTAAGTTCAGTTAGAAGGTTTATTAGTGGGTCGTTGTTAGTTATTTTATCTAAAGACTTGCTGCTGTCTTTTTATAGAATTTTGTTGTGTCCTCAGAGTAAGTAAGGGGTAGAAGGAGCAATGCGATATGAAAAGTGGTTCATTATGCGACACCCATATACTAAACCTCTCAAGCGAGCTCAACCCGAACTAAAGTGACAACAGCACGATCACGTGGTCACTGGTCCTTGTCTTATTGGTCTATTCCTTGTCCTTACGTGCCCTCGGACGCTTGTCAACAAAACCTTTAAACTCATCTTGTGCTTTGTTTCATTGTTTTATTATTGAAATGTCAAATATCAAATATTTAAGAGAAAAATCTGATGTAATTTGCTCTATTTTGTTCTTCCTGTTGCATTTTTCTTGACAATAGAAAAACATTTCTCTCGAGTAAACTATGAAACAGACTGTTGTTAGTCGCAACGTGTTGTTAGGTCGCTAGTCACAATCGTCATAGTGACATTCTTTAAATGCTTGGCAGAGATTCGTCTCCGGTATTAAAATAGACGGCAGTTTGTTAAAGGCATTGTTAGACATGTGAAGAGTTCATTGTATTCCATACCGAGTTTTTGAGTTTTCTTTTTAAGTTAATCATTTCAAATGCAACCATGTTTATAAACATTAATGGCTTTATTAGAGTATAAAGGTCTTTCCAAATGGTTTTCATTTTTTAATACAATAACATATATGTAGGATTTAATTATGCTTTTTATTATGAATTTATTTCAAATTTGAATTCCGGGCTAGATATGCTGTTACTCCTTCCCTCCTCCTTCTCTCTAGGGTTGCACCTTATTAGTAGAATACTACCATGCTAAGCCAAAAAACCGTATCTACCGGTTTTTTGGACAAAAAAGTTTTGAGATAATCGACTTTAAAGTTTTCAAAGTTTAAAGGCTTATAACTCCCTTATTATTCGTCCGATTTTTTATTATTTTATATCAATGAATTA
>KZ652086.1:299414-309537 GCA_001010745.2 Gerris buenoi
GTGGTTCGCAGCTCGCCTGGGTGGAAGATTTTTTACAGATGAATCTTTCACCAGGATTAGTCTCGAAACACAATTTCCGTTTCATTACTTCCGTTGCACTGTAAAAATGTTGGAATCTTGGACGAGTCTCAAATCGCAAACTTCGTTACATGAGGTCCCCTTAAGAAAAAATTCACTCTACCGCCGCCAAAGAAGTTTCACTTCAAAAACTTCAATATGAATCGCACTGATCTTGTTTCATGTTTTAAATGGCATTTGATCATGAAGAACTAATTACTTTGTACTTTTTAGGTTCATTTTTTAACTTCTTTTGTAGAATCCTGCTCTCAGGTGTTTGGAGACCGCTGATTTACTACAAACATTCTTGTTCTGTTAGCACTGTTTTATTTGTTGTCTCTTGTTCCTTACAATTATTAAATACTCGCGGGTCGTTAATTTGTACAGAAAATATTATTATATTTAGAGCAACACTTTTTTCTGTTCTCACTATATTGCTGTATTTATTCATTGTATTTCTTTGTTATAAAAATGCTTCTCTGTCCGCGACACAAGAATAATCTAAAAATACATATTACCAAAAGGGTATATCTATTTAAATTAATTGGATAATGATATAATGATTTTTTTCTAATAGTCTATAATAATTTTTTCCCCCGTTTGTTTTAGAGTTAATAATATATCACCTTTACTTTTACATAATATTACATAAGGAAATAATTAGGATGTGTACCGTGTCTAGAATAACTGTAAATGTTGATTACGTAAATAAATATTTACAAGAGTGAGACAAATAGAATACCAATTGTGTAATAACATTTTTATACACGAAATATTCTTTCGCTTTATCAAACGATTTAAACAAGATTTAAAAAAAATGACTTTCTACGAAATGTTTTTAGTGAGAAAGATCAACTGGGAACGCTAAGTGGGACACAAATTAAAAAAGATTAAAAGTGAGATGGAACAGGGCTAGTGGAATGTGTAAAATAACCTGAGTTTCTCCGAATGTAACCTTCTTCATGTTGTGACAGCTGACGGATCAGCTGTTAATGTTTATCAATCTCGCAGTGCAGCCAACCTGCGTACCGCTCTTACCTCTAGATTCTTCTTTCTCTTCTGTTACTTGTTTTTTTTTTTTAAAAATCATGGAAATACTTGATCACTTGTAGCGGGGAGATGACCCTTTTGACCCGTGACGTCATTTTCCTGGGCACGGCCCCTCATTTTTTTCAACTCTCATTTCTTCTTTCTTACTTATTACTTTATTGCTCTATTATTATTATAACTGCAGTGTTGCTTTTATTTGTTTATTTAGACCAATTTCTTTTTTAAAGTTCTCTATTTAGACTCATAAAATCCACAATTTTTTACTTGTGCTAAATTTGATATCCCGATAATGTTCATTTTATTTTAAGTTTTTTTTTTTTTGCGTTCATATTTTTTTATACGTATGTTCTTTCCTTTATACATATTTATTTGGTACATATTGGTTTTCCAAGATGTAAATGTAGGTCTATTTTTAATACAGCAGACTACGGAACTGTCGAGAGTTATAAATATGTAATGCTCGATTCAATTCTATTGTTAGCATTATGTTGGCCAGACTGTACATGTATCTGGTTATTATTTAAATCACGTCACTGTCAGTTGTGATTCCTTGAACCATTGTCCCACATATATGGATGCATTTCTGTGTCACTCTTCGTGTATTCTTCAAAACACGAAAGGAGCACGAATTTGAAAACACGTGCTTTGACAATCGAGTAAATAATGAAATCACGATTAAGTTTTAAAATAGAATATTTGTTTATTTCCTACTGCTTTAGCAAATTACATTGCCTACAATAAGAATTTAACCAAGATTTGTACTTTCGTTTGGCGTATTATTTGTTATTGTCATGATTTCATCTAAAAATTGTAAACAATGTCCACATGCTAAATAATCGTCGATGACTTGACCGTGGAACTGCGACTAAATATTTGAAGCCTACTTAATATCGTGGCCTCAAAAATGAGTAAATTGTTTAGTTCGGATGTTGGCATTCATTTTGAGGAATTGCTTAATACAAATGAACACATGTGAGTAAATACATAAGGTGTCTGTGTGTGTTATATCTTATATCCTGTAAGGAAGTCCTACTGCTTGATTTATTAATTGGTTGCATTTTATAATCAATTAATCATCTGATATGGGTTTTTAATTTGATTTTCTTGTCATACGTTTAAGTCAAAACCTTCCGAGCTTACCAAAGGTAGCGGAAGAATTGGTATCATTCCGACAAACTAAATTTATTTAAGTCTTAAATTTCTAAAATTCCTGGTCAAAAATCTTTAGGACATCAGGCACAATTGTTTTTGGTTTCGTTTTGTGTCTATTGTTGGACAATTTTGCGAACCACCAATATCTTAAAAACTAATCGTCGATCTAATTCGACGAAATGTTGAGGGTGTCATAACTAGTCCACGGACGGTCCGATATTTCAACTTTTGCCGCCATTACTTTTCTACCCTTTCGGAAAACCAAGTTCCGCAATACAAAGTCCGTCACGAATTCGGCTCTTTCATCTCAATTTACACAGGCGAACTTGGTTCTTGCGAATCGAGGTCGGAGAACCAAAGTTCCAATGGACTTACCTGTCCATTTGCTGAAGCGGTATTTTGGGTTCGCAAGCACGCAGTCAGACAGACTCGAGATCACAATTTTTTTTTTTTTTGAAGTGAAACTTCTTTGGCGGCGGTAGAGTGAATTTTTTCATATAGTTACATCGTGTAACGAAGTTTACGATTCGAAACTCGTCCAAGAGTAACATTTTTACTGAATAATTGTATATCTATTTAAAGACCAGCAAATCAAAATAAATATTTATTTTTATTGTGGTTGCCTTATATTGTGTTGATGTAGTAGAAATAAATGTGGTTGCCTTACCGTAGCAATATTTTTCTTGAATTAAATTTCCCATAACCATTTCTTAATCCTGAAATAATAAATTCGTCAAAAAATGAAAGAGAGCAATGCATTCTAGAACTTAAGTTTCACTTCTAATGCGTGAGAGCCTCACACATATTTTCATATTTCTGAGGCTCGAACAAGTTCGGAGGCTAAGAACACGTTGGCAACACTGTTTATTACAAACGTGACTCGCAATCAGCAGTTTTAGGTTTCTGTACGAAGTACAAAAAGAAACCTTATATAACGGCTCTGTCTGTCTGTCTGTCCGTTGGCTTGCTACAATTCGTAAACTACTATAGCTAGAAACATAAAATTTGGCACACGGATGCATCTCGGCATTTTAGACAACTGGACACATTTTGGAGTTTTTACACTTAATATTTCCAAGATGGCGGCCCCGCCAATATGGCGGATGACTAAAAAAGGTTTTTAGTTGCCATGGCATGTTATACATCAATTAAAAGGTCTTGAAGTGTAGAAAAAGAATGTGCAACTATTAAAATAACACACGTAATATTTTCAAGATGGCGGCCAATATGGTGGACGACTAAAAAAAAGTTTCTACTTGCCATGGCATGTTATAAATCAATTTAAAGGTCTTTAAGTGTAGAAAAGGAATATGCAAGTATTACACTTAATAATTTTAACTTAATCGTACAGACTTTACTTGTTTTCATTTGGAGACATAAAACAGTTTTGTTGTTGAGAATGATCCCGTTGCTTCTGTTTACGATCTCGGAAGCAAAGTAACATCTTGTACCTTGTTACTAACGAGTTACACGCATTTGTTCAAACTACGTTATCATCTGTTATCAGTAGATCTCAACTATTTAAACGAAGGAATGTTAAGTAGGAAGATCATTTTAAAAGGTAGAAATGTTGGAAGCAAGGTTAATATTTCAAACATAACGTAGTCTCAGGATGTAGATCAAACTAATCTCTCTCTAGTTTTAGTTTTTATTATTATTATTTTTTTTTTTGTTTTGTTGGGACTCGTCCAGTTTTGAAGTATTAAGGAATGGAGGCTGACTATCTTACTCGAAAAAACCCTTTTTTCTTCTTCTTCTTAATGCAGCACTAACACCGTAATAATACGTTTATCACTCTGAAAGCTCTTTTAACTTTTTTAAAATGGTGGAATTTTAAAGAAATAAAAAAAATTTAAGACCGGAACATTTTTAAATATTGATTTCGAGTTTTTCCCGAAGGTAACGGAAGCTTTGTCGTTCATTTTGATAAAAGATTTGTTTTCTTTTTTAGTTTCCTATTTCAAAAATAAACAAACACAATCCGTTTTGAGGCATCAGAGAACGCATTTTTGGGTCTCGTGTCTTGTCTATAAGCATGCATCATCATTTTAACTTAACGTCATAACCAGGGGTGCCCACCTCCCCTAAGCTCTATGACGCACCCCTCCTCCCAAATTTTTGAGATATATATGTTAATACATACACATCTTCTTCGGTTAACGTTATGTTGGTAAAATATCAATATGAATACAAAAACTTATATCACGTACAAATTTAACTGAAACTACACCTGACCACGAAATTTTTAGGAAACTAATATTCAAGTAATTTTTGTTTGTTATGTTGATAAAGCAAATGCATTAATATGTTTTCGTTTGTGGAGATTGAATCTATAATACAGCTTCCCCTGCAGACATTATCATTAAGTTAGACAGCTGTGTGTCTCCTAATGTAGACCTTAGCCTGTCTTTGATTATTTTAACTCTACTCATTACTCAATCAGCCGAACAGCTCGATTGAGAGGATTCCCGGGCACCTCGGCAAGAAGGCCCCTGGGCCCCTTTGGACAAATAATGGCGGGGGGTCCTCCCCCGGAGAATTTTTAAAAATTTAAGAGCAAAAAGATGAGGTTTAAGGATTTCTGAGGACAAGTTTGTCTTTACAAGAAAAGATGTTTGGTGGGGACGAATTTTTAAGTTTAACTAAGATAGGCTAAAAAAAAAAATATGTATAATAATAATTATGGAGTTGTTTTGCAGCTGGTGAGTTTCATTAAAAACCTTTAGAATTTAGATACCTAAGAAAAATAGTTATTATCACATCCATCCCCCCCAAAGTGGAAAAAAGTACTATTTATTAACCCCCCTCAAGAATTTTAACGACGCAGCCTGCGTCATAACCCCCCTCTTTGGGCACCCCTCTCATAACTTAAAAACCGAACGTTTCATTTCGATTTAGAGACCACTGTGGACATGCGCAAGGTCCAATGCTCTCATCAGTGCTCCTTTTTGTGTTCGCCAATCAGATCAAGACATAAACAATTTTTGGATTAATTAATAAATATTACTTTGTACACTACAGTCTATAAGATTAGAGTCGGCACAATCAACAGGTGGAAAAATTTTGAGGGAAACGATTTTATTGGTCCCCCATGTTGAATGCAACTTCAGAAAAAAAATGCTATACTCTACCCCTGATCCACCAAAAAAAATATAACATGGCAACACCGATTTTCCCTTTTTATAACCCCAAAACTACCTCCACATTTGTTGTTTCCCGCCTTCGATTGTGCCAACTCTAATCTTATACACTGTAGTACTATTTTTCTCATTCGTTTTCAAGATATTGTCAATGTTCATTTTTGATTTTATAATTAATTTTTATTATGTAATTAAGTAAGTACATAGTTGGAGACTTCTTTGTTAGACGTATTCTTCTCTATTTTATTTTTTTATCAGGCATTTAATTGAATTGTAGCTCGTGCATTGTTGATATACACAATTCCGCACAGACACCAACTCCCACTCAGTTGTATTTGTTTAGTTGTTCAGGATATTGTCGTGTGTCGTTGCGTGCATAATCGTATATACGTGGTTTTTTCCCCCCCTGCTTATTCCGTTCAATTGTCGTCGGTGTGGCTATTCTGTAATTCTGTGCTAGGAGAGGATAGTCGGTCACCTAAATCGGTGAGTGGACTCGCCCACGCACTGGCATCACACTGGCGTGGCGATATGCTACACGCTGTCAGTCCGGCCTTACCTCACTCTGCTATTGAAACACCATGACGTATTTTTCCCTCCATTGTATAAATGTACATTGTATACTTAGAGTTTGCCACCGAGCTACCAATGTAGATTCACTTTAGTACATTTTATTTTTGTATACGTGTCAATAGAGCGTGTCTTTTTATTTTATTTTTTTAGCGTGTTTTCTCTAGCAATACCTACTATGTACTTTAAATGTATTTAGGTCGAAACGTAAACGATCACGTGTTGTAAACGGTGGTTTACTTTTCATGAAAATACGCAAAATACCAGTGAAGGTTTGATTTAAATATCTAATCATATCATATAATAAAGAAAATAATAGTTTGCCAATTAGTGCGTCACATAGCTTCTTCTTCTTCCTTTCCTTCGTGTTTTGTAGTCGAGATTTGTTTTATCGTCTTATTTATTTAATTCCCTCTTGTTACGAATCAATGTTTGAACGAGACGGTTAAACTTAAAAAAAAACCATATATTTATTTAAGACATTTTAGTAAGATAACGTCATCAATGGTAATACACACTTACAAATCAATCAATTCAAAAGTGCCTCACTACTAATAGTAGGAAAAGTATTGTTTTCACCAAATTTTTTTTTTTTTTTTCGAGATTTCAACGGAATTATCCGTTTTAGGTGTTTTTAAGACCTCCTGAGTGGTTTTCAGCACGACGTATGTGTGTGTGTTATCATCGTAGCGCCCAAGGTATTTAACCTAGAGAGTTGAAACTTGGCAGAAAAATCAGTCCTTACCTGAAGTGGTGCCGCCCGGAAAATCAACTTTTTTCCGCCATCTTGAACCCAGTTGAAAATTTTTAAAAAATCGTAATAAATCGAAAATGCTCCTGATCGAGTTGAAATTTGGCACGAATGTACTTCTCTGTATGACAAACAACCCGCCAAATTTCATTTTGATATTGGCCGCCATTTTGAAGTTATCAATTTTTGAATTTTTAAACTTTGACGGTTAATAATATCGAAAGTATAAATAGGATTTTGACTTATAGCATATCGTTGGAACTGGAAAAAATTAAGGATCAAATATGAAAAACCTCGATGAAATTCCATTAATTAGTTTAACATTTATAAGCGAATATAATTATTTATTAGTGCGATAATTTTGATGACAAAGTTTGTTTACTTGTGTCAAAATACCGCCAAACTTCAAATAATTAAATAAAATATAGGTATTAAAAATAAGTTTTTTTTATAAAGAATGATAATAAATCAGTTAGTTTAGAACGGTCACCCATCCAAGTACTGACCATATCCAATGCTGCTCCCTCCTGCTGCTTCGCAGCAGGACCAGGCCACTTTAGTGGCCTCTGAAGTGAGGAAAAGTTCCGAGGTACCCCGTACCCGATTTTTTTTTACATGAATAAAAGCATCGATAAAGTTTCGATTTAAAAAAAAAAAAATTATGATTTTAATGATTAGCGCCTGGCTAGTTTACTTGTAATTAATGATTAAACGTTTGCATTAAATTTAATAAAGTCTAATGGGAACGCATTTAATGGAGTTGTGTTAACAGTAATACAGTTGCGTGATTTATTCTAGATTTAAAACCTTTTTTGAATTGATTGATTTGTAAGTGTGTATTACCATTGATGACGTTATCTTACTAAAATGTCTTAAATAAATATGTTTTTTTTTATAAGTTTTAAACCGTTTCGTTCAAACATTGATTTGAATTTGAGAGTAAAGTAAAAAGAAATCCGTCGATAAATACGTAATAAGGATTTTAGTATATTTAGTGGTCGAGTGTGGACAGTGTTGACATTTGTTATTATTTTAGTTTCATAACGTTCTCTGTCTTTCTCTCTCTCTTAGTACCTACGTGAGATAAGAGTTTGAGAGAGGAATGAAGAGACATGAGCTAATGATTATTCTAAGAATGTTATCTTTGAAAAAAATACAAGTCTAAACGAAGCTCTACGAATCTCTGTCACTCAATAAGGTGATGATTTATTTCTACCTCTGGATTTGGGAACCATTATATAACTCTAACAAACCTGTGTATCTTTTCTATTTTTGGAAAACAGCGATTATATTACAATTTTTCATAAAACAAAGTATTTCTTTAAATTTTACGCGTTTGTTTGAACTAGGCACTTCTATCGTCATCTTTTCATTTTCATTACATTTCTTTTTGAAAGATTGTCCGTTTTTTAAACCTATTTATATAGGTAATTTAATTATAAGTCTCGATTTAGCTGTAAAAGCATACACGAAAACTCCTTGGATGACTAGATCAAAGGAGTTTTCAATTAGGAGGATAATTTAGTGTGTGTTTTTTTTGTATTTTTCTCCTCGTCACCATCTTTATCAACACTGTTCTTTTATTATTAATAAAGGTTAAAACATAGTTGTTTTCTTTTGTTTCAAAACAAAATTGATTAAATTTACATGCATTTAATTTTCATCCCATCAGAAATTAACATTTTAAAATAGTCTGCCAATTAGTGTGGCACATAGCTTCCTGCTAGTGTGGCGCATAGCTTCCTCGTGCTCTGTGACGCACATAGCTAGTGTGGCACATAGCTTTGTGTTTTTATTTTTGACCGAGCGAAGCGAGGTCTCTGTTTTAACTTTTTCTTCCCCGGTCTTGCCCAGGTACTGGGCCGTATTTCGTTTGAAAATGTTTGTCACTCGCTTTCGACCAAACGCTTTGTTTGATTTTCTTCAAATTTGGCATGGATGTTCTTTGAAGTCATAAAAAATAACGTATGAGTTTTATATTAATTGAATTTAATTTTTATAAACAAAAATAAAATTAAAAATATTTTTTGTTTATCATGAAATTTAACATGAATATTCCTCCAAGTCTATAAAATAAATATGTATAGTTTTTTTGTTATACATATATATTTTTTAATTAATTTAAAAAAAAAAGTTTAGACTTTTTTTCAAAAAAATTAAAAAAAAGTTTTTTTTTTCTTGAAATTTGGAATAGATGTTCCTTTAAGACATTAAAATCGATGTATATGGTTTATTTTCTTAAAAAAATGTTTAGAAGTAGCTTAAAAATAACCTTCCCAACGGGGAATCGAACCCGGAATCCTCCGGTTCAAGAGCTACCTGGAGCTAGAGAGACCGGCCTCCTCCGGGATGCGCGCGCAACACATTATTTATAATTTCACAATACACAATACACATCGCCATTTTTCTCTTTTAATTGCTTACTGTTCATTACCTACAAGTTTATTTTATCTTTCGCCGACAAGAATATGTATGTATACTTCATAATAGTTAAGAATATTTATTATATTGTAAATCTTTCTGTGTATTTATCTTATTTTTCTAAATTGCCTTAACTCCTGATAAACCTAACATGCTGAAACTTGCACAGATTATTCTATTTTTGCGAGGTCTAATGTTCACAGAACTACTAGTTTATATGAAACAAGGGCAAATTTAGCTTTATTTAATGTCCGCAAGCGTTTGAAATTAATTGGCGATTGAACTGGCGCTATCTGCCTTCTACTTTGGACAAAACGTCTAAATTTCATTAAAATCAGATGTGTAAAAGAACGTTATATAGGAATACTTGACGTTTCTGTGCGTATAGAAAAGAAACTAATAGGGGCAAGGTTGAAACTTCATGGAAACGGACTAACATCGCATCTACCTCCCAAATTTCTTTTAAATAAAGCAGATAGTTTTTAAGATGTACTGGTTCGCATAAATTTAATGAAAGACTATCAGACTGACAGACATATAAAGAACCAACGTTCCCCGATGTCTTAAACAGGATTGTTGTCTTAAATTTTTTGAAGTCGGAGATCTTAATTTTTTTCGTTCTTCAGAAAGATCTCATAGCGAAATGGTTACCTTTAGTTTAAATACAATTAATAAATCTATTTAGTTTAAAATATTAATTCAATTAATTAATAAGGGTTTAAGGTTTAATCAACTTGATAAAATAACAATAAACTTAATCGAGCACTGATTAACTTAATTAATGTTTATTTAATTTTAATCAACAATAAAAAAAAATATGTGTGAGGCTCTCACGCATTAGAAGTGAAACTTAAGTTCTAGAATGCATTGCTCTCTTACATTTTTTGACGAATTTATTATTTCAGGATTAAGAAAAGGTTATGGGAAATTTTATTGAAAAAAAAAAAAAAATATTGCTACGATAAGGCAACCACATTTATTC
>KZ652086.1:345654-364473 GCA_001010745.2 Gerris buenoi
TAAAATTATTTAATTGTTTATTGTTATAATTATTATTTTTTTTTTTTAATTTAATGTAATTTTCATAAGTTGAAAATATTTTAAAAAAATAATAAAGATTAATAAAGTTAGGTCTAAACTTTGTGATAACAATTTTTAGAGAATTATTTATTGATCTTATTTTAAAGTTAGTTTTTACAACTTAATTACTAAAATAACAGTCTGATAATAAAATATGTTGTATTTGTCAAGTGGGAGATTTATGAAGAAATTGGGTTAATCTCACTGGTTAATGTTGTAATTCTGGTAAAATCACTGCTAAATGCCTTGGTTTTGAAGATATTAATTATTAATTAATAATTATTAATTATGTAAGAATTATTACCATTTTTAAGACACTCCTTGCTATAGTTGTTGGGAGCTATTAAACAAAAAATAGATATTATATTTGAAATAAATCTATTATTAATAATACACAGATACTTACATTATGTGTCATATTTTTGTTAATTTAAATAGTTTATGTTGTTAATTACAATTAATTAGAATAAAATTGCTAGATAAAAAGAACTTTTTATATACTACGTTTTTTAAATTTTCCGGCATAAATTTAAAAACCCGTCAAAATGAAGATTGTTAATATGGGACATGCCAAAACAAATAAAATAACTTGCGGATTTTTTCCGAAATAACTTTCCGTACAGCACAATTTGCTGAAAACAAATTAAATTTTGCTGAAAGATGGATAAAAGTATTAAAATAATTCATCGTCATCGTGTTCTGAGCTATTCTAAAAGTTTCATATGTCAAGCTACTCGGGAAGTTAGTGAAAAATCGATTGTAAGATTTGTACTGGACAAACAAATAAACAAGAAAGCAAGCTAATGAAAACGTAGTAATAAAAATCAGTTTTTATTTGTAACTTTAGCATGAAATACAAAAGAAAATGAAGAAAAGACACGGTGAATCTGACTTAAACAAAATCTGACATGAATAAGTTGCAATAACAATTTATGTCTGCAAGTTTAGGTTTGTTAGTACAAATATATTATATATGAAATAACTAATAATATTGTTTAGGAAAAACAACAATAATTAACAAAAACATTTATATTATATTGATATGTCAGCTTGATCTGACAAGATGCTTGGCGATTGTTGATCACCACAGGGTGATCATATGAGAAAATAATTAAAATGTCGACGTGGCGATGATTACATTCTATCGCCTACCTAATAATATCAGTCGGACACCAAATATCTCGTTTATAGCTCCCTCACCGGTACTTCATCGCCAAACAAACTATCATTGTCCATCGTCCAACCTCGAGCTGCGGAATAATATAAAGTATGATATAATAGGTTTTAAACAGGGGGGATTTAATTAATATTACTTAATATTATGTCAATCAAATTAAATCATTTGTGATAGAATAACTTTAATTCATGAATATTTATTTGTTATCACTTTAAAACAAAGATTTTACCCAATGTCATTCATGGTTTCCTTTAAAAACAATAAACAAATTATTTGTAAATATATTAACCTGTGTTTTTTTGTTATTTTTTTATATGTGTTCAATATATATATTTTTTAATCTAAATTTTGTATTTTTTTAAAATAATATTTATTCTAAATGGGAAACTTGTTTTTTTTTTCTGTTTTGTCTCTCATCTGGATTCGTCAAATCTTCATCGGATGGTGAAACACAAAATGGTGATCTATTTACTCGGTATCATCATTAGGTCGCCCGTAAATTGGCCATGGTTGAGGCTGACTTAGAAAGAGCTGAAGAGAGGGCAGAGTCTGGTGAACAGTAAGAAAACTTGTCCAATATTTCGAAAAACCGTATTTTGTGTTTTTTCACCTCCTGTGCATGAAACGTGTTCTTTGCATGATCGCCCACTTTTCTTTATTTAGCTCAATTCTGCTGGCTTCTTGACTCCTCCCCCATCTCCTTCAAGTTTTATTATTATTTTATTTAATGCATTTTTTATTTGTATTTAGTTTCTTTTTTTTTCTATGTTTTTCTTTTCTTTTTTCTGATTGTATTTACTATTTTNAATTACAATGTTTTTTATTTCTTCAATAAATTGATTTAAAAGATTCATTATGTTTAACAAAACACATTTATTATGTAAATTTCCATGAAGAATATTTCAAAGTTTTTTTTTCCTTGTAAATATGGCTGTATAAGTAAAAAAATAGGATAGAATTTAGTTTAATTTTCTTGATGAAAAAACAAGTCTTATATTTTAAAAGAAACATACAATAATTAATAAAAATAATAATAAAATAAAACAATAGAATTGTCTTTACATATTGAATTACTGAGTAGGTACATTTAAAAAAAAAAATCAAATATAAAATGTTACTTGCTCTAATAAAAATGGATTGACAAAGATTTTTCCCAAGTTTTCAGTCGAATATTTTTTTCTCTTATACCAGCCAATACAGCACTTTTAGAAGTTTAATATTGTCTTTCCAAGTCATACATAAAACGGGCTAAGATAACATGAATAGTTACTTACTCACTAAGTGAATAATGAGCTTTTATTTTTTAGAGAGAAAATATTTATCAACTTTTTATTTAGAGAAATTTTCATCCTTTTTTTTTAGAGAAAATTTAGGAAAAGTTTGTAAGTAGTTGTTTGTTCTTAAACTTATGATGGACTAAACGAATTCCAATTTACATGCATAGACAATGTATGTCAATATATTCAGTTTAAAAAAAGTTAAATTATGTTCCCTAAATAGAATATTATTAAATAATTAATTTGATAAAAGTATAATCAATGTACTGTATTGCTTCAATTATAAGACGGACTTTTATTCCCTTTTTTTTTTTTAAATTGGAAAATCGGGATATATAATACATTCGACTTACCATCAATATGGGAGGTAGCGTAGCCGCGGCGGTTAAACCACCTCTGCTCCGCCATCACTGAATCATTGAGTGGAACGAGATGGGGTTCGATTCCTCGGCGTGATACTCTGATTTATATGGCTCACAATTGATCACATCATACTCGCTTCGGCGGTACAATGTACATATGTATGATATGTGAAGTGGCTGCAACTCTCTACCGCGGGGCGTACAAAGGGCCTAAGTAATGGCCTAATTGCAAAGTTCGAACAAGTGGTTCGTCCTACCCGTTCTAGTAGGAAGTACTAGACTACTACTACCATCAATATATTCAAGTGTAATTGATCCAACAACATTTTCTACAAACATCTCTTACAAGAATTCCGCTGAAATGTTTTTATTACTTCTTATTTTCAGTTCTCTGAATTTTGTCAGGATATCATTGTTAGACCTTCATTTTTAATCGATTTTCAGGAATTTTATCAGGGTGAAAGGGGTTCCCCCTGTACCTATTTAGAAGATTTACCCTTTGAAACAGGATGTCTTAAATTTGAAGCAATACTGTATATTAATTTACTTAATTAAGAATAAATTTGATAATAAATCAACCATAACTTAAGGAAAATATATATAAATAGTAATAATAATAATAAATTACAAATTATAAAACAATATAAAAGAATAAGTATAGAAATTCTACATCATTTTGATAGTTGCTTTTTTTACTAATTAATAATTTAGCCATAATCACATTAGAGTAATTATCATAAATAAAATTAAAAATCGTTAATAGAAGACAACACTAAGTGAAAATTTTTAGAAAGTCTACATGCTTTATTTGTTATATATTTATGTGTTTATTGTATTAGTTGAAATCAAGAATGGAAGAATTCACCGAAGAAGTTCGACGCAGAAGTTGGTAGTTCATCAGTGAAGCACCACATCTCAGCTGTTAAAAGTTTTTTTTTTTTTTAAATTTAAATTTTGGTGTTTCCATTCATTGATTGAGTTGCACAAAAGATAAAGATTGTTTATATATATTTTTTTTGCAAGTTTTAAAATTTAAATTAAAATTTAATTGATTTTGATTAACTTTTCTTTTACTACGCCATTCTATTTATTGCTTTTTTCTTCTTTTTCTTTCGTATAGGGGAGACAAAAATTCGCCACTCAGTGGAGTTAAATGCGTGTAACAATTGAGAAATAATAAAATGTATTCCGTAATATTTGTTTTCTGGACAATCTCAATAGCTTTTGCGCAACTCGATTACTTTCCTTTCTTTTAACACATCTATTTACTTATAAAAATGTAGATTTGTTTAACAGGCTGTATACACACTGATGTTCTTAAGAATTAAAAAAAAATATTAAAAGTCAAGTTTGAAGAGATGATTTTAATATCCATAGCTGGTTCCAAACCAATAAAAATATGCATTTTGCGAGCTGTGTGTGTTGAATATAGTAAGTTGTAGGCGCTCAGACACAACATTTATTGGTTTTTTTGTAAATACTTCTGCTGCACAGTTAATTCAACAGATTTTTTAACATTTAATTTTTATTAACGTGGACCCAGATTAAAAAACACCAAAAAAAAACAAAAAACAAATTGTTAATAATTATTAATACTTGAAATACCAGTATTTTTTAATACTTCTCTATAAGTATGTTGTTTTCTTGGTTCCGTTTATTAATTTATTTTCTATTTTATGGGTGGTTAAGAATTTATAATTTTCTTTTATAACTCAATATTTTTAAAAATTGAGAATACTTAGTAGAATTTTAAGCTTTTAAAAATTCCCAGCCTTTTTACTTTTCCTCACTACCTATGGTAGGATAAGTATATCAGCATTCTTGCTGAATCTAGTTAGTTACCTAATTGTGGCCTAATTTTTTTTTTACACTACTGTAAATCCTCATTATAACCGGACTATTAGAGGAAAAATGTTGTCCATTTTAACAGAAGTCAGGTTCATAACAAATAATTATTTGGAATTATAATGCATGTTAATGAAAGTGATACAGTAAGTGTTCATTATACATCAAATGAAAAAATATCTGAACATAGGCTTAATTTAAAAAGATATGTACATGTAGATATGCCCATTTCATTATTATTTAGAACAACATGTCCCTGTTTCATATTGATTGCTTACATTCATTGATTTCAAATTTAGATATTTGCTGGGTTTCTTAGCTTATTTTTTGTTCAGTTAATATCTGATGGAGGTGCCCTACCTTTATTATTATGTGTTTTATACTTTTTTTTTTTTACCTGTCCCTTATAATTAGATTTTACTGTATTTCATTTCCTTATTTTATAAAAATTAAATTAATTAATATTCAGGTTTTGTTGAATCTGTCATTAGATCAGAGTTTTCATTTAATTTTACAATTTTCCTATGATTTCAGTGGAAAATCTTGCTCCGATAAGGTTTACATTAAAATCATCTCTACAACTTAAAATTAATTTATTTTTATTTNACTTTTTTTTTTTTACCTTTCAATTTATTTGTAACAACTTATCAGTTACTTCAATTTATATTAAATATGGGCTTAAATTGTTTTTTAGCTTAACAAAAGTATAAATTTGTCAACCCTTGGCTATTTTTTTTGTCATTATGTATATATTTAATGTTTTCTCTGCTTTACTTTATCTTTGCATTTGGTTTTTTTTTTTTTTTAATCAATTTCCTTTTTTTCCTTTTATTATTAATTTTTATTTTATCTATGCTTTTTGTGGTGGTATTTTATGATTTTTTTTTTTTTTCAACGATAAAAAAAAAATTCTTCTGTAAATGTTGGCTTTTGTAATAAATTAAATATAGGTCTGTTTAAAAAAAAGCTTATGGCAAAAAAGTCAATTTTCACTGGTGGTTGGATATTACAATGGCAATTTATGTATTTTTTGGCTACTTATTTACAATATTAACTTGCCTATTCCTTTATATTATATATCACTACTTAAATTTTTATCATGCTATTAAAATTTTCTTAACTTTTTTTTTAACCAAATAAAAAAATTACAACGAATCTATTTGGTAAATAAATAACTTTTATTTACAAATTACAATCCCGCTTGCTTTTACAAAAAAAGCAGAAGATATTTCAACCTACTTTGCTTTTAGGTTTCTGTACAAAGTAAAAAAGAAACCTTATATAATGGCTTTGTCTATCTGTCTGTCTGTTTGCTTATTTCAATTCATAAACTACAATAGCTAGAAACATGAAAATTTGGCACATAGGTACATCTCAGCATTTTAGACAACTGGACAAATTTTGAAGTTTTTACACTTAATATTTCCATGATGGCCGGCCAATATGGCGAATGACTAAAAAAAGTTTTTAGTTACCATGGCATGTTATACATCAATTTAAAGGTCTTGAAGTGTAGAAAAATAATATGCAACTATTAAACTTAATATTTAAACTTAATGTACTGAAACCGGCGATTATCGTCTCACGTACTTACGTGAAGCGCGCCTTACTTGTTTTAATTGAGCAGATACAATTACAACCTACCTTGCTCTTACAAAAGAGTAGATGATATTACTACCTACCTTATTTTTAAAATAGAGTAGAAGTTATTATTTAGTTAAATTCTTCACAACCCAGGACATTCTCATTAATTATAATGTTCATTTTTTTTACAATTTATCATTACTGAGACATTTTTTTAATTATCTTTTTGACCCAGCTTGGGAATTAGTACAACACTGTTTGATTGTGTTGCTATTGATTGTAAAGTTGGCTAGATAGAGATCTGAGATGCGCTGAACCTGATTGTACGCATTTGGAAGTCATTATACATAGTCGAGGCTGAAGTTTGTAAAGGGTACCAAGCCACACCCTGCTGCTATTGTAATGTGAAGCATTATGCACCTTACCCTTATGTTAACAGCTCGTTAACTTATATTTCCTTTTCTTTCTACCTGCTTCATTACTAACCAACTTACTCTTTGTTTATTTATTTATTTATTTTTTTTAATTATTATAAATTTTATTTTTATTTATTTATTTTTTTTAATTATTTTTTTAATTAAACTCACATTAACTTTAAATTAAAACTTCTACCGAATAATAATTTTGACGGAATTAAACAAATATTAATAAACAATCTAGATAGTTGTTCCTGGCCTCTTATTATTAAAATTTTAAACTAAATTCCTTAATATCCCCCAATTAGCTGAAAAAAAGTCCAATTTCTACAAAAGTTCCTCATACTTCATATTTATTTTAACATTATATGTTTTTCTTTATTTTTACAATTTTTTTGTACATAATAATTGTTTTGGCGAGTGGTTGATTTTGTTATATTTATTTTAAAGGTTTTTTTTTCTACTTTTATTTTTTAATATTTTTATTAGGATATTTTTTTTTTTTTTAGTTTTTATTGTAATATTGTATTATTTGCCTACCAATATATTTTAATATAATTCAATATTAATTTTTTTTTTTTAGCAAATAATTAAACATTTATATTTACTTAATTTAATATGATACTAATTCTAGTGGGTTATTTTTTTTTCTTTTTTGTTCTATATATGATTTATCGTCGCCGTAATGTGCTTTACTTTTAAATCTTTCACAAATAAAATATATAAATTTGGACTCAACATGGACACACAAATTTTTTTTAATAAAAACATTTGTATTTGGAACGTTATAAAAATACACGTGGACATGGGCGCAGGTATCTAGGAAAATAACTCTGTTGGAAAATGATCTCGAGAGATCTGAAGATAAATCGATGGAAAGAGAGGCGTGAGTTTTCTTTTGTATAAAAAAAAAGTTTTTTGGAGAAAACTAAACAACTTTGGGAAATTTTCTCAGGGAAAATTAATACATTTTGGGGCTAATTGTGAATGTTTGGTTGGCGGTAAGCTTCTAATCGACTAAAGAAAATAATTTTTATTAATTAATANTTTCTTTCTACCTGCTTCATTACTAACCAACTTACTCTTTGTTTATTTATTTATTTTTTTTTTTTTAATCATTTATATATTTTAAAAATGTAATTATAATAATCCAATTTAGTTTTATTTATGTAACATGTTTTATTTTGGAGAGTTGTTACACCTTTTGAAATAATGTGGATATAGCAGTTATGGTATCACCTTAAAAAAACAGTAACACATTGCAATTAATAATTAAAGAAATTATTCATGCAGACTACAAATAATAGGATAACCAATCAACTTCATAAATTTCTGATTGTGTCTTCTTGCTAGTATTATATGTGGAATACATAAATGCTGAAACTTTTTCATACATTACTGATAATGTATTCAACTCATAAAGGTGCGTATACACCTGACACTTCTCTCCGGCAATAAATTTTCTGTGCCAGACAGAAATTGCTTTGAGTGTTTACATCTGAGAGGAATTGCTTGAGATTTTATGTCGGAGATATATGTCTGACACTTCTCGCAATGCTTAAATTTGTATTAAATGTACGAAAAATATAATAATCTGTGTTTACATCTGTTGTTATAGAAGTGTCGACACTTGTAGCTGAGAGTAGAAACATAAATCTCAGACATAAATTTTTCGGTGTTTACACTACTGAGATTTCTGTCTGACATAAATGTCATGCTATAGATGTCAGGTGTAAACACACCTTGAGTTATTTTAATTTCTAGATTTATTTTTTTATATATTCTAATTTAAAGGTAGCAACAACTCTCTAATAATGTTATGTTAGGTTCAACACTGCCTAACTAAGAATTATCACTGATGTTTTTAGTAATGAATGTTATATTCATTATTAGTGGCTGAAACATTCTTTCACACTTAATTTTAAGCCACCAATCATAGAAGGCTTAGACCTGGCAAAGGGCCTACATAACACTGTTGTGTAGTGGGTGCCACTAAATCAGCCAGTCGTACCATCAGCTGTATAAACTATAAAGTAGTAGATGTAAGACATATAAATATAAGTTTGTTCCAACCACACTTCAAACTGGTTTGGAACTGTCCGACGCTTGTGCAACAGACCACAATTGGCCGTTTTTCGCTAATGCGCATGCGTCGTACAGTTGGAAACTAGTTTGGGACTAGTTTGAAGTGTTGTTGGAACAAGCCTAATGACTCAATACACCCTATCTCACATTGTAACTATGAAGTGGTAAATTTTGATT
Organism: Gerris buenoi; assembly: GCA_001010745.2. Taxonomy (NCBI): domain Eukaryota; kingdom Metazoa; phylum Arthropoda; class Insecta; order Hemiptera; family Gerridae; genus Gerris; species Gerris buenoi. Next base: position 354,638 of record KZ652086.1, read on the forward strand.
TGGGCAGTATTGCTTCTAACATGATAATATGATGGTTTTGAAGTAAAAAAATTATAATTGTCTACTATTTGCAAAGTTGGTACTAAATGGTTCTATCTATTTGGCATAAAATACTAGAGGGATAGCATGCAAATAAGTGTCTGACTAACATTAAGTTAGAATTAAGAATGTGTGGTCGGTTAAGTTAGTCTGTGGGACAGCTTGGCAATAGGTATTTGAAAAGAAGAACCTGGTGGAGAGTTGCTATGTCCCACCCATTTTGGCAGACAAGGTGATTTTCATGATCATAAGCACAAAATTAGTTAGTAGACCTATTAGCTTATCACTTGACAGGTGACCACTCTGATTTAGAATCAACTTGAATTTTGGTGTACTAACTAATTTTATACTCACAATCATGGAAGTCACATTGTCCATCAAAATGGGCATGAAATGGCCCACTCTTCACTGGTTTGGTTGCTATGTTCCGCAGACAAACTTCGCAGACTACGGTTGGACTACCCTATACGGGGCATCATGTATAGAAATGGAAAAAACTGGCACATATAATTAAAGTCTTTTCTATATTTTGATAAAAAATGCACCAATTATGGATTCTTCTTCATTTCATAAGTTTTCTCTTATTACAATTTCCATCTTCAGATCTCTATTTTGAGACACAGCTGTATACAGGCCGATTTTGGGAATCTTGGGCATATGTATCTGTAGTATATTACCTGGGCTTCGATGTAGCGTATCTGGTTTTTCAAAAGAGTATGAAATGAAAAAGAATACATAAATAATCCAATTTATATCAATATATAGGAAACACTTTAATTATGTGTGCATTATTAGTTAGTTTATGCATTTCTATACATGATGCCCCGTATAGGGGAATCCAACCCAGACTACATATCTTACAAAGCATCAAAACTTGTACCTTGATGTTAGTCAAACTCTTTTTTTTTGGATGCTATTTTCTGGACAAAAATATACGGAACAAAATTTAAAGAGCAGAATGGATCAATTAATTCAAAAACTAATGTAAAATTAAAACTCATTAAATTTAAACTAAATATTAAATTAGAACCACTTTTGGCACCTTTTAGCTGTTTGGGCACTCACCGGGAGTATTTCAACCGCTGAATTAGTCAAGTGAGGCCAACTTTATGGGTTGATTCTATCCCGTTAGTTTCGAGCATCAGCAATTAAACAGTTCTGATCAAGTTTGCTCTTTTACGTTTCATTCACTAAGTCTACCGAGTAAGTTTTTCAGAATCTCCATGAAAACCATTAATTTTTATGTCTCCTTCATAATTTGCAAATTATGATTATTATAATTTTATCTCTTCTAATCCTTCATATATTTTTAATTAATTTATGTCTTTTTTATTTAATAATTAATAACGCAGGTTTAGTCAAAAGTGTGGGGACACCGAGATATCAATAATTTAAGTGTGTGATGTCTCCACACTTTTGACTAATTCTGGGTACATAGAGCTATGAATTTATGTAATTTTTTTTTTAAAAACTTGTTTATTTGTTACGATAACAGTCTAAAAGTGGTTTTGTTTGATGGAACTTTACAGAAAGATTGTAGAACTTGAGGAGGAACTCCGTGTGGTCGGCAACAACCTCAAATCCCTTGAAGTCTCTGAGGAGAAGGTAATTTATCCTTAACACTTCATATCTTTAATTAACTTTTATAAAAACTTCTGCAAATAGGAATTTTGAGGATAGTTAGAGGTCGACCAAGAAGTCATGGAAATCTGAGGAGTGCGCTAGTGTCGCCATATACAGTCAGTTTAGAATAAAATAGACCCCTGTCAAAAAACACAGTGTTGTGATTTGTTTATAAATCATTTTATTTATCATAACTTCTATATTTTTTGCTACAGGCAACACTGTATCTGATGAGAAATCACTTCTACTAGACGATAATCGATAATATCTATTTATTATTATTTATTGATTCTTCCTCTTTATTTCTGAGTATGATTTGTTCCTTTTGATTTCCAACCCCCGTTATTTGTAGCGTCCATTGTATTTGCATCATCCTGTGGATTTGTGGATCGTAGGAAAATCGTTTAGGACAGTTGTGAATATTACTCGTACTGTATAAAAACAAACAAAACAGGAAACCTAACAGATTGGAAACCTTCTTGTTGTTATTCGTGAGATTTGACATAACTGCGCATGTCATACAAACTAGAAATGGGTATTGTCTTAGCACCCGACTATACTGACTTCGGCAATACTTGGAAGTCCCGACTTTAAACGAAGCTAAGCTTTCAGTTTTTCCCGTGTTCATGACTTCTTGGTCGACCTCTAGGAACGGTCAAATGTTAAAAATAAATTTTTAAGTTAATTGATGTTTCCGAGGACAACAAATGTTGCTTCTTTGATGTATAATGCATTCTTGTATTATACATTGTAAATCCTTATTTTACTTATAATCCTTATTTCATTAACGGTTTTAATAATATCCACATAAAATTATTTTGTGGAAGATTTATCAACTTTAATGGTTTTTCATAATAATCATTTTTTAATTTTATGGTTTAGTGGAAACTTTACAAACAAGAAAAAATGTGATTTATGAAAACTATTAAATTAATCTAATTCAAATATTAATTAACTAGGTATTATTCTATATAAAAAGCATTTAACCTCTAACGAAAAGTTCATACTTTTTTTTTGTAACAATACTAAAATTCAACTTTAAATTTTAAATTTGAGAAAAAAATAAATTATTAAATCACCGACTGTGAGTTCTAAAATTTACAAATTTACCTTTTTATAAAGTTACAGTTAGATATTTGTTTTCTAAATCTTGGTTAATCCAAAACTTTTAACTGATCCATTATATCCTCAATGTTTAAAGTATTTCAAATTTCAAATTTGGATTTTGATTTTTTTTTTTATCTTTGAATAATTATTACTTATAAATCATACTCTACTTAATACTAAAAATTTTGTACGTTCAAAATTTGAAATCTATTTTAATTAGAAAGTATATACAAATAATTAATTTAATTATTTTTAATATTTCACTCCAAATATTGTTTATGACGAACTATTAAAGTGTACTTTTGTTTATGCATTCCATTATATAAATTTCAATGATTTTTTTTAAGGATGTCTTTGATATTTTTTTAATAAATCAATGGTATCTATTTATTATTATTTAATATTTTTTTTTTTTAGGTAATGAGGAATTAATAATTTATACACTTTCCAAAAAAATAAAAAATAAATAATGTAAAGTGATATTATTTTTCTTTATTTTCCTTTAAGGAATAACATATTGATATTTTATTTTATTATGGACAGAGTTAAATACTTCTAAGTTAACTGATGCTAGAGTTAAATAAAGCTATATTTTCCGAGATATGGAAACTTTTGTCAGATATATTGTTTGTGTAAATCCTGACGTTTCAAACCTATTACCGGGATAATTCTCTACAAGTGAGTTGCCTCAAGATTCATTTTGAATTTTGAATCGTTCATTTTGAATTGGAAGTTAGTTGCAAATTACTCTTTCAAGAAGCCTACATTAAAAAAAAAAAAAAAAAAATTATTACCTACCACGTTTTCAATCTAGCATCGAAGACAAAAATAAACTTAACTAATTAATAAATTTGATATTGTCAATATACTGATGTACTATTGAATTTGGGCAACAGGCTAACCAGAGGGAAGAGGAGTACAAAAAACAGATTAAGACAATGAATAACAGACTCAAGGAGGTAGAGACTTAAAAACAAAAATATATTTCTTTTGTTTTTGACTTTTTTTTTGGCTATTGATAAACATTTTTCGCTGGTTTTTATATTTTTTCCTCAAACCCCCCCTAACTCTTCTACGAATGTCTAAAGAAATGATTTTTTTTCATGTGCTTTTTTTAATTTGATAAATCCCTCAATGTATTTTTAATATTTATATTTTTTTACCAAAATGTTGCTTTTCTGATAACATTTTTTTAGTGTTTTTTTTTTTTTTTTTTTTAACCAACCCGTTTTTTTACTGACAATAAGGTTTTTTAAGGTGCCAGTGGCATATGAGTGTTTTTTTTTTTTTTGTTTTTTTTTCCCCCATTTTTTAATGGTGGATTTAATTTTTTTTAAGGTCCACTTAGTTCAATTTTTTTGTTTTTTTTTTAATTTATTGTCCTTTGCCATTACGGATCTGTAGAGCTTTGGCTATAACATTTGGATTGCATATTCAGGCAAATCATACATCAAGCCAAAATTCAGATATATAATGTAGCTGTCGGTTTAATTGCTTTGCACTTAAATTCAGGGTGGAACAATATTAGTTTTCATTTTAAGAGAACATAGTTACAACCAAGATACTTAATTTAAGAAAGATTAGAAGAAAAATATTCTCTCCACATTAAATAATTTTTTTTTAAATTTTCATAGTAGCTTTTAAACATCATTTTAGATTTATAATTTTCTTTTGCTGTTTTATGACATGCATTTTAGAAATTCATACAAATGAATCACTATTTCCCCCACTACCTATTATTTGTCTTAATTATAATTGTCCATTTCTGAATCATTGGGAATATGTATAAATCCATTAGTAAATATTGTCACTTAATAAAAAATAATACTTAATATATGAACAATCCACAATACTTGCGATATAGTGGTACATTTTTAATTTTGAATCACTCCAAAATATATTGATTATAAACTTTTGCTATGAATTGAAAAACAAAAAACAAATTAAATAAATTTAATTAGATAAGTTTAGATAATGATGGATTATAATCGGTGTAAATAAATTAACAAAGATTAATTCATGTTCTGAGACGTTTCAACCCTAAAGGGTNTTTTTGTGTATTTATATTATTTAACATGTGTGATTGATTTTGTTTGTTTCTTTTGCTTCTTTTCTTTTTAAATTTTACCTCCCGACCAACCTCCTGCTTGTGTGATTGGATAACAAATAATATCTACGATTGATATGTGACATCGAAAAATGTATAAAAAATCTATCGCAATGAAAATAATGTTTGTCCTTTGCCATTACGGATCTGTAGAGCTTTGGCTATAACATTTGGATTGCATATTCAGGCAAATCATACATCAAGCCAAAATTCAGATATATAATGTAGCTGTCGGTTTAATTGCTTTGCACTTAAATTCAGGGTGGAACAATATTAGTTTTCATTTTAAGAGAACATAGTTACAACCAAGATACTTAATTTAAGAAAGATTAGAAGAAAAATATTCTCTCCACATTAAATAATTTTTTTTTAAATTTTCATAGTAGCTTTTAAACATCATTTTAGATTTATAATTTTCTTTTGCTGTTTTATGACATGCATTTTAGAAATTCATACAAATGAATCACTATTTCCCCCACTACTTATTATTTGTCTTAATTATAATTGTCCATTTCTGAATCATTGGGAATATGTATAAATCCATTAGTAAATATTGTCACTTAATAAAAAATAATACTTAATATATGAACAATCCACAATACTTGCGATATAGTGGTACATTTTTAATTTTGAATCACTCCAAAATATATTGATTATAAACTTTTGCTATGAATTGAAAAACAAAAAACAAATTAAATAAATTTAATTAGATAAGTTTAGATAATGATGGATTATAATCGGTGTAAATAAATTAACAAAGATTAATTCATGTTCTGAGACGTTTCAACCCTAAAGGGTCATCTTCAGTCATTATATTCACTAAAACAAACAAAAGATTTTTCCAATTTTACAAACATTTTTTTTNCCACAATATTTCATCATTGAAGTATGAATGGATTAAACCTCAAGAGAAAACTTGATCAGGTTCATTGTTAAACCACAATATTTCATCATTGAAGTATGAATGGATTAAACCTCAAGAGAAAACTTGATCAGGTTCATTGTTAAACCACAATATTTCATCATTGAAGTATGAATGGATTAAACCTCAAGAGAAAACTTGATCAGGTTCATTGTTAAACCACAATATTTCATCATTGAAGTATGAATGGATTAAACCTCAAGAGAAAACTTGATCAGGTTCATTGTTAAACCACAATATTTCATCATTGAAGTATGAATGGATTAAACCTCAAGAGAAAACTTGATCAGGTTCATTGTTAAACCACAATATTTCATCATTGAAGTATGAATGGATTAAACCTCAAGAGAAAACTTGATCAGGTTCATTGTTAAACCACAATATTTCATCATTGAAGTATGAATGGATTAAACCTTAAGAGAAAACTTGATCAGGTTCATTGTTAAACCACAATATTTCATCAATGGTTAACTATGAATGGAATTAACCTCAAGAGGAAACTTGATCAGGTTCATTTTTAAACCACAATATTTCATCATGAGTTTACTATGAATGGATTAAACCTCAAGAGAAAACTTGATCATGTTTTAGTGAAACCACAATATTTCATCATCGGCAAACTATGAATGGATTAAACCTCAAGAGGAAACTTGATCAGGTTCATTGTTATACCAAAATTCATTTCCTTTCAATCAATAAATTGATTAGGTGTACAATTTATTCACTCACTCATATTCTACTGGTACTTTAAGAAATATAAACTGAACAAAACCTCCTATTAACAATTATAATTAACAACATAAATACAACTAAATAAGAAATATTAACTGTTTAGATGTTTAAAATGTTATTTTCATCGAAAAAATCAATATTTTTTAATGATTGTGTATTTTCCCTGAATGCATTTTATGTTTTTGTGTATTTATATTATTTAACATGTGTGATTGATTTTGTTTGTTTCTTTTGCTTCTTTTCTTTTTAAATTTTACCTCCCGACCAACCTCCTGCTTTTGTGATTGGATAACAAATAATATCTACGATTGATATGTGACATCGAAAAATGTATAAAAAATCTATCGCAATGAAAATAATGTAAAATCGTCCAGGCTACACAGAGGGAAGAGAATTTTGAGGAACAAGTGAAACTTCTTTCCGGTCAACTTAAAGAGGTAAACAACACAAACAAATACAAAACAATTTTCATTATTAAATTTTAAATTAAATATTTTATTTTCTCCGTCATTTTTTAAATATTTACAATATAAAAAAATAAGTTAACAAATACTATAAATTCTTAAATGAAATACACTCTCTTATGTAGTTCATATAGAGGAGGTTGTCTTGCTATGGACACTTAAAATCAACTATTACTTAACGACTCTGATAGCATTGCTGGTGACGATTGGAAAGTTGCTTAAAATTGTGTTATCAGGCTCCGTACTGATGAAGTATTATCACAAAATACAAAATTCCTCTTGCTGGAATTGTGCTAGGGGCAATTGTTCAAGGTATATTACTTATGGGTAACTTCCCCTGCACACAATAGCTGAATTATATTGTAAATACCCGATCCTAATACATATTCTATATTCTTATTATACACTGTATAACTTTGAATTTAAAACACACTTTATTTAAATTTTTTAAATGGGAAATAAGAATTAGAATTTCAATTTTTTTTTTTTAAGTTTTTGGTAGTTTTCTTACTACCGAAAGATTAAATTTTAAATAATTCAAATTATAATTATCAATAACTATGGGAGACATACAGAGAAAAATAGACCCCCGCACCGGGACTCAAACCACGGGACCTCTGTTTACCGTACAGGTGCTCTTACCAACTGAGCTATTCGGGAGAATGATTTTTCCCTGTCGTAACTGATACAGGNCATTTATAAGCAGGAGGTTGAGGATAGAATCCGTATAGACTTGCAATACCATCATATTCAGTGCTCGTATCGTTTACTCGTTTAAATATTTACTGGTCATATTGCTACCTCCATATCCATTTCCCCTAGAATAGCCTCTCTTCAGTCTGAATATATTGACTGCCAGTTTACACAGTTATTCAGCCATTCAAAATAACCAAAATCGATGTTGTAGTTACTTGTATAAGGTTGAAAAGAGTTTTACAAAATCAAATACATGTTTATCCCTTTACTTTCACAATTAAATGAGTCAGAAAACCATAAATGTATTATAATTTGTTTTTTATTATTTGATTACTCAGTAGGTATATATTATGTAGCTGCCTATGACTGAGTTTACCCAATTTAATTACTAAATATATATTTATACATAAAATCAAACTACCACAGACTAATGACTGATTCATCGAGATTTCTCTGAACCACTGGACCTATTACCATGATATTTTAAGAAACTTTATCCCGCCTATCGTCCAAATCTTGTACTAAAAATGAAAACCTATAACGACATCCTGGAAAATCGTAACTTCCTGACACGATATGTTTATAAGCGTCATATTGTTTCCGGTCTAACTCTAGATAATATTATGTTCAACACTGTCTAGGTCACTTACGTTGACTTATGGCCCAATGTACACTGGCATGGCGTGGCAGAGGGTAGCACATGTCACCCTCACCATTACCAATCGTGGCTTAACCAAGAGGCGCGCCAATAGCAAACCATTTCATTTCTTTGTATGTTCTTCCTTCATCTTCTTTCTTTCTTTCTTTCTTCTTAGCACTCATCCTTAACTAAAGCTAGACTTTTTAATAGGAATGTAATAATTTTGAAAACTATCTGGTGACTCTTCTAGCTCCCACATTACGCTGAAGGCTCCACCAGTTTTCCATTTGTCTAACCCTATAGAATGAACCCAAAACTTCATCTCGAAATTTGCATATTGGCAAAATTAATAACATCCAAAATAAATATTGCTCATCCACAGCAGAAAGAAAACATTCTCCTGGACCTCATTTAGCAGTGAACTAAACCACTTGAATGTGAAAAATGTGTATTTTAAACACACCACGACCGATCCTTGCAAGTCTCTCACAGCAGACCAATACCAGCACAATATTATGTATTTAATAAATATGTGTATTTATATATTTTTTTCAGTTTTACAGTTAATATTTCAAGATATTACTTTTTAAAATTTAAACATTTTTTAACATACTTTTCTAGTTGTCGGAATCAATTACTAATAAATTATTTAATTTTTTTTTTTTTCTATAATACATTTTTTAAGTCAAATCATTTTTTTTTTAAAGGATTCATTTTAAAGTTTTGAATAATTTTTGTCAGTCTCCAAAAAAGGCTTGGCTATAAATTAGACAGATTTTCTTTCCATATTGGTGGTTAATAGAAAAATTAAGCTTTGATGGAGCAATATCTGTAAGTTCGACAGCATCCTGGCTATAGGCCATTAATAATTTTAGTACTAATTTTCAGTATCACTACGTTATCTAACAACATTTTGATAACATCTAGATCAAAGTACATGTACTATAAGGTACATGCACCTCAGTACCTCAGGTACAATCAAGTACATGTACCTAATCATGAATAACTTATTTTCTCTTGACCTTCTTGTTCATTACCCAAAGGGAAAATTTTACCTTTAATTTCCAACGTTTTCTCAAAAATATATTTACCTTTTATGACTGCTTCAGGTTTATTTCGAAATAGGACAATAGAGTGTTCTGTTTCTAGCAAATTTCATATTATTTTTAGTTGTTACAGGATGTAACAACTAAACCCCCCCCCCTTATAAATATCGAAACATTGACTTTTTAACTTAAAGTTTAGTATTCCATTCAGCAGACATAGGATGTCTGTCCGCACTGCTAAAATCAGAGTAAAGCACAGGATGTCTGTCCGTACTGCTAAAATTAGAGTAAAGCACAGGATGTTTGTCCGTACTGCTAGAATCAGAGTAAAGCACAGGATGTCTGTCCGTACTGCTAAAATCAGAGTAAAGCACAGGATGTCTGTCCGTACTGCTAAAATCAGAGTAAAGCACAGGATGTCTGTCCGTACTGCTAAAATCAGAGTAAAGCACAGGATGTC
>KZ652086.1:393435-408506 GCA_001010745.2 Gerris buenoi
ACTTTGTATGATAACCTAAAGTAACCTTCCCGAAAAAAAGTAAACAAAACAGCTAAAAAAAAACAACATAATACTTAAAATTTACCTAAAAAATACCTTTTAAGTTGGTATGACTGTTTTTTTACTCCCAAGGGAGGGAAGTAACACTTCCCTCCCTGTTATTAGCAATGTAAAGTCTACTTACAGTGCAAGTCGTAGATAAAAACCTTTTTTATATTGGTGGGCGGAGCTTATGTTTTTATCTCTTTTGATTCAAAAGTTATTGGAACCGTACAGAGTGACAGACAGACACAGGAACGAAACTATTCGGGTGTAGTTTCACTTTATACTGGGTTCTCTTTATGCTGGTTCTCTCTCTACTGATGTTGTTCAACTGTGTTGTTCAACTTTTTTTGATGTTGATCAACCAGGTTGAGAGACATAGTTGGACAACCAAGTTAAAGTTTGTATGGGGGCCTTAACAAATTTGTCTACAAAATACATCTCCACCAAAAATAACATATTACGCCATTTTTCAACCACTAGTAGCCATCTTCAGTACCGATGGCTAATTATTAGAATTTTATTTCCGTTAATTTAAATTTTACGTGTAAAGATATAAGGGTCTCTTTGAGTAAAGTAATTTTCTTGTTGAAAGTGAAACTTAGAAATGCTGTACTTTGCTAAAATAAGTTGAAGGACCTCTGCTTTTGATTTTTTGAATTAGATTTTTCTTTATTTTAGTGATAGTAATTTGATACATTTAAATTCACTATGATAGACAAGTAATTTAGACAATACAATACACATATTAATAAATGATTTTAGTATTAGGAGCTTCATTTCATTCCTTAAGACATATAGTCATTCTTAAAAAGGTTTATTTTTTTCAAGGAAAATTATATATTTTTATTAGGCTATTTCTGATTTCCCGTGTTTTTTATTAGTAACGTATATACTAGAACATATTTCTTTCCATGCTTGTATTTTATACTATTTATACTGTTAAGAATTTTAAATTTATATTACAAATAATTGTTAAAGTATCTGGCATTGCTCAGGATTCTATAATCTGAAGTTCTAATATAAAACATTGAGATGGTTCTGTTGATTTGGTCCCAGTGGCCTTTCAGCCATTTGTAGATCCATTTTTACTCACGTCCCAATTTGGGGTAACTTGCATCCTTGGTAATGATTTTATTAGCGCCAATAATGTTTGGCCTGAATGAGGAGGGGGGGGGGGGGGGTGCCCCAAAGAGCTTATGAGCCAAAAAAATTAGGTCAACAAATTTGATTTTTGCTCTCTACCTCCCCTTCTTACAAGATTTTGGTACCCCCTCCAAAACCAGCACCCTAGGCAAATGCCCAGTCTGCCCATTGAAATTTCTTGACCTGTTTTCACTTCTACTCAGAATTTGATTTAGGCACATAACGATATTGACTCAAAGTGTATCTGAATGCTAGTCATCTACATTTTTGTTGCTCAGAATATCATCATATAATACCATTTATAGTACAGTAAAATTAGGCTCCAACCCAAACATCCAAAAAAAAAAAGTTCTACCCCACGCCAAATTGTTCTACACCCTCCTCGTAGTAAGTGATAAAAAGTTGCAAGACTTGCAGCGTCGGGTTTGGCAGGGAGGGGGGTGGTAAGGGGGGTAAAAGGTATTTTTAATCGTTTTTCGCAAATATCTCGAAAACTATGAGGTTTANGGAAATAGCCTCTAGTGCTTTTTTGCAGTCAAAGACCAATTTTGACGTGCATTTGGGTGCAGTCAGCGCCTTTATCGCTGCCTGACTGTCGGAACAAATATATATCTGTTTATCTAGTTCATGTGTGTTACTCATAATAGTCTGAGCACATACAAGGATAGCATATATTTCTGCCTGAAACACTGTGGCATATTTTCCTAGACTTATGCTCTCCTCATAGCTGGGGTCTTTACAGTAGATCCCAGCTCCTGACAACTCCTCTATCCGTGATCCGTCCGTGTACCACACGTCTTCTCCCGTGATAGAAATGTTCGTCCTGTTTTCCTCCCAATCCTGTATCGAGGGAAAGGAAGAACTCCAAGAGTTCCTAAATTGCCATCTTGCAATGCAATAATCTTGAATCATTAATGCCATAGGACACCTGTCTATCAGAAGACGTATAGAGTAGCCGTTGGACGTAAAAGAAAGCCAATTAAATTTACTACAACTTTAGTCCTTACGACTTTTCTCGTAGGTTAGCGGTTTTATGCCGATATTCAGCCCGAAACGAGAGCAACACTTAAAATTATTATTTTTTAAAAATAATTGACCATTTTTGACGTGACATATCTCAAAAAATATTAGCTTTGCAGAGCTGGAATTGGGCTTATGTTGCTGCAAATTTTCTTAACTTTAAAACTAGTAATATCGACAAATACCAAAAATCACTTAGTTTACGGGTCATATGGCAAAAACTAAAAAAAGTCAGATTTTTTTTCAGTTTTTCACGTATTACGCAGGTATTACACAGATATTTGCCCAGGTATTTTAAAGCTGCAAACTTAGGATCACACTACCCTAACTGGTCCTAACTACAATAAAAAATTATTTTCAAAAAGTTCCAAAGAAAATGGAAAACACTGATATTTTTACCCCTCCATAACTCCGTAATCGTTGACTTCAGCACAAAAATATATAAGTCCATTTCTGTTCAAAATTTTATGTAGATTAATTTTGTATATAACAAAGTTAGCGCAAAACCTAATAGTTTTCGAGATATTTGCGAAAAACGATTAAAAATGCCCTTTTACCTCCCTTTCCACCCCCCTCCCCGCCAAACCCGACGCTGCAAGTCTTGCAACTTTTTATCACTTACTACGAGGAGGGTGTAGAACAATTTGGCGTGGGGTAGAACTTTTTTTTTTTGGATGTTTGGGTTTGGACAATTTTTAAGCTAATTTTACTGTACTATTATTGCTCATTTTGCTCAGATTATACGTCCATTAATGATTCTAAAATTTAATTTTTTAAATAATGTTTTACTAAAATTCCATCAAATATTGAAATGAAGGAAATTAAATAATTTGCTTAATTTTAATTAAAAGTTATTCAAGGTGAGATGACATAAAAAATATTCTGTCATTGAGAATTGAACCTTATTATTTTTTACTTACTGGAGGAAATGTTTGAGCGATTAAGAAGCAGAGGTCCTTATAACACGTTTGATTATTTATAGTTTGGTTATCTGAAGACGTGTTTACAGTAATCCCTTAGTATCTAGAGGAGTTGCGTTGCACATTATTCCTTGCATACAAACGCTAGGGGTAACTGATTGTAAAGTGTTTTTGCCTTTTCTCTGATTATTTACCAGCTTCGAGCAACTTATTTTACGTATCTGGTCCATAACCCTGATGTCGAAAGGCTTTATCTATTCTCTCCAATTTAACTTAAATAAATTAAGTAGTTTTCCTACTCATTTTACCCAGGATTAGGGTAACTTTCCATGACACTTTTTGTCGTATATTTTACCATAGATAATCGAAATTGCTAATATAAAACTCTTGGATATAGAGGTATTACTGTATATAATATAGGCAGTGTTTATAAGTCTTTGAATAAGTGTACATGCCAGCATGCACTCAATTAATAGAAAAATTGAAAAATAAATAGACAAAAATGCTGTCTTCCTTAAATTTAACTATTAAAGTGTTTCAGTTATAGTTCTTTAAAAGAAAAAAAATAAACTCTTCCTTCAAAATTGACACAAATCAAAAATAAATTTGGATATAGTTAATAGTTATTTATGTTATTTATGCACCTAGGGAGTAAAGTAAGCCATTATCCCCTGAGCGAAAAAGTTGGTTCTTAAGCGAAGCCGAAAGAACCGCAGTCTCTAAATCGAAGTAGAGTTATTAATTCCCAAGGTGTAGCCGAGGGAATATCGCTAATTAGCTCCATTTGGGATTACTACATTTAAAATTGTGACTAACTATATAGAGTAATTTTTAGTAAAGTAATGTATTATTTAGGTTGTTTTCTTGGAAAAATGTAGTTTTACCTTATAGAATATTTTATAACCATTTCTATGCTGACTTGGGTACTTACATGTCAGCATGTAATTTAGTCAGCTTATATTTAGGGGCGCCACTTACTCAAAATTAGTTCTGACGATTTTTATTTAAAATATTTTAAAGTTTAGTTCATTTATATACTAAGTTGTTTTCCTAAGAACCATCTAGTTTCTGAGAGAAAAAAAATAACTTGAGTGGGAGGCTGAACTAATTTTAGGAGGGAGGAGTTAATATTATGGTAAATAAAGATAAAAATTAAATTTAACCATGAAAGCTCAAAATAATTATGCTTTTTAAGCACAAGTTGTAGTTGACTGATTTTTGTATTTGTGTCTTTTTTGAATCAAGGGTTTTAATTATAAAATATTTCTATAGAAATTGAAAAAAAAAAAAAAAATCTTAATTTACTAGGATGTAAAATTAGCAACTGTTAATTTAAGAATTGAACTTAGGATCAGTGAGGTACTGTTTAATAAAAACACAAGTATAGTTTAACCAACTAGTTTTGTGTAATACATACACATCGTCAGGGTTTGATTACAGGAAAATATATACAAAACTTAAAGTGTATACATAATGACGTTAGTAATAGGACTGACCGAATATTTGTATATATCTGTGTATCGGAGGTAAAGGGCACTATCTCCATTTTTTAAGAAATTGAGGTTTTATCAGTTACCTATTACTTTTTTTGCCTTTTTAGAGGTACAAGGCACTATGTCCTAAAACTAAAAATCACGGATTTAGCCAGTTGGAAAAGGCACTATGAACCAATATGCTGGGGAGGTAAAGAGCACTTATATGGACATGTAGCTGTTTACCTCCAGAGAATTAAGAATAAGTTAGCACTATGTCTAGATAGTGCCCTTTACCTACTCCTCTTAGTAAAGAATAAGAGTACAACATTTTTAAAAAAATCATTAAAATAGCTCCCCCGAAAAATTTACAATTTGGCACATAGTGCCCTTTACCTCCAATACACTGAATATATTTCCTGTAGTCATTGTTATTATTATTATTACTACTACCTTTTTGACATTTTATTATTATTATTATTGTTATTCTTTTTATCATTATTATTATTATTGATTTGTTTATAGTTACTATTTGTTTGTGTTGGTTGTTGACGAGATGTATTTTGTCTGTAAACTTACGATTGTGTGTAACTCTTGCAGACGAACTGGTCAACGAGAAGGAGAAATACAAGTATATCTGCGATGACCTGGATCAGACCTTCTCTGAACTTGTCGGTTAAACAAATCAACTCCGTCAATCTGATCAAATTAAACCAAAAAAATGTAAAAAAAAAACAAAAACAAAATTCAGCTACAAAATCAAAAAACAGAAAACTATTTTTGCCAAGTTTCTTAACAAAATATTTCTATCAAATTATATTTTTCCAAGCTGGAAATTTATAATAATATATAAAAAAAAAATCTCTCTCCTGCCTTATATTATTAATATAATATATTTTGTTTGATTTAAATTAATATTTATTTACTCTATTATTTATGCATTTAAAATAAAAACACAGCACTGCATCACAATTTTATTTTTATTTGCTAATTAATTAAATAAATAAATAAAAATTAAATTTTATACATTTTATAAGAATAATATATAAATTTTAAAATGCCAAATTTAATCTTTAATCAAAAATAATGTACTATAGCACTATATATATTTTTTTTTGTTAACATCATTTATTTTTTGCATATTTTAATTTTATACATAATAGCTGTCATATATATTTATTTAATTTTGGTAGAATCAAAATTTTATCATTTATTTTAAAATTTAATTATTAGTTTGTAAAATTTATTTTAAATCACATTTAAAACAATGCACTTTATACTTTCATGTGATAACATTTAAGTTATAAAACCAAAATATATAATTATTTATTTATTGTATTTCTGTTAATTTTTTTTTAATTATCCATATTTGAAAAGAAACAATAACTATTGTTTATAAATAATTATTTATTGTTATAAACAATAAATAATTATTTATTTATAAAAAACAAAAAAAAATGTATTCAGTTGTAGTTTTTAATTTTGCAACCTAAGGAAAAATGCATTGCTTCCTTTTTTTTTTGAAAAAAAAAATAAAAATAAAAAAAATAATTAATTAATTAAATTAAACAAGTTACCTAGAAAGTTATATTTTATACAAGAAAAAGTAACTTTTAAATATCTTAAGTTACATTGCACTAAATTNATCTGCACCCTATTTCCCTTTTTTATTTTCCAAAAAAATTCCCATTTATTTATTTTTTTTTTAGCTTTTGTTTGTACTACAATTTTGAAAGAGTATTGATTTGACAGATCGGGAAATTGAATTAGAACTCTAGATTTGGCTGTTATTTATACTGCTTTTACAATTAGAGTTTACTCTGACATGCGAGAAAATCAAAAATGAAGGGGAGGGGAGCCAATGAGAGCTCTAGATTTTGAAGTCTACAGTGTAGGGCCAACTGGGCAAACAAAAATGTCACAAAATGTTCCTCTTATGGACCTAGTGACTTTATTTTTTTCCTTGTTATAGTTTGGTCAATTTGAGATGTCAGAGTGAACACTAATGATAAGAATAGTATAGTCTGAAGTCCTTGTTACTTCATACTTGACTTATCCTGATGGTTATATATTTTAGGTTTCCAGTTTCTAGAGTATTATAAATACAATAGTATTTACTTTGTTATTAGTAGTCTTATTCTGTAAAAATTTAAGGATCTTCAATTATTATTATTATTTATTTATTTATTTTTTAAGTCCCGTTCGACAGCTCAATGGGTCATTACAGGACGGGGGGGTTATCCGACCACTTTACTCATCTACTCGATGAGACCATTAGTGTGAAACATGTCTGACCCCTCCGGGATTCGAACTCACGTCGGGGTTTGGACCTTGGTTTCAGAGCTAGGGCGCTATCCACTCAGCCACGCCGGCCCCCTCTTCTTCAATTATTATTTAAATATTAAGGAATTTAGGGTCTATTTTGAACAGAGGCATAGTAAGGGTTTTCAGCGCTTAGGAACAAAGATGGTTTTTGCTCCTATCCTCTCTATTTTCCCCTGTTAATGTGAACTGAACCATAAAGGTGCAAACACACTATCACGTCACGTGATAAAAGTGTGCGGTGTTGATTTAGTAAGGTTTGTATACATCGCAGCTACACTATTATCACGCCACGTGATGTCACGATATTAGTGTAGCTTTCAGTACATACAAAACATCACGTCATGTGACGTGATAGTAGTGTGTTTCCACCTTAATTGACACTTCGGCACAATCCCCCTACCTGACGAGCTAAACAAAAGCAGATATAGCTATGCCTGGAAACAGAGCTGGCATACATCTGCTCGCTCATCACTGAATCAATGGCAGTAGGTTGTGGGTTCGATTCCTCGCTCTGATGCTCTGATTTATATGGCTCACTAATGATCACATCATACTCGCTTTGGTGGTACAATGTGCAGAGGTATGATGTGTGAAGTGGCTGCAACTCTCTACCACGGGGATTGTAAAATAGGGCCAATTGATGGCATAATTGGTAGGTTCCAACAAGTGGTTCGTCCTACCTGTCTAGTACTAGTACTAGCACCTTACTACTACTACCTACTACTACTACTACTACCATGCCTGGAAACAGCTGTCCCCTCTTGCCTTCCACCCTAGCTATGCCACTGTTTTTGAACCATTTATAGAATTAAATTAGAAACAGAGAAAAATTCACTTCAAACCTGGAAGGATTAATTTTTAATACATTTAACTGTAATAAACGGAACATTATACATTCTTAGGAATAAGTATTAGTGAGTTAACGATATAAGAGTCGAAAAATGGTGGAACCAATGAGAGCTCAGGATTTCAAAATCGTGAGCTTTCATTGGTCACCCACCAAATTTTTTCGATTTTACTTCACCGTCAACAAACTAAAACTTGTATTTTGACTTTACCTCACCGTCAACACACTAAACCTTGTTTCTTACAAACTATAATAATTTATTAAACATAATGATAATTAAAATACACTTGAATATATGTTGGTTTAAACCATAATGGTCTAGCAACAGTATAAATTATATTATATAATTTATATTGTAGTTAGACAATTAACCTCTAATTATCATTATGCTTGATTACCACAAAATATTAGTTAATAAAATCAACTGTTTTTCATTTATTAAAGTTAGTCCTATACTATACATAATATCATCGTGTTAGATGCAACACTGTCTAACTCAAAATTTTTATTAATTGAGTTTTTGGCAGTTCAATTTGAATTTATTATTGGGTGTAGAATTAGTTTGTCACTCTTATTAATAAGATAATGCATTAAACCCACCTAAAATGTGACTCAAAAATCTTGCATTTTGACATAAAATCGGTTGATTTTGAGTTAAACAGTGTTGCATCTTTTTTTCTTTTAACTTCTTGGGCTATGAGGGTGATAATTATGACTAGAGAGGTTACTTGAGATAGAAACACAACAATATTGTCACCACAATTTTATTTTTTTAACACATATGTGTTAAAAAAATAAAATTGTGGTGACAATATTGTTGTGTTTCTATCTCAAGTAACCTCTCTAGTCATAATTATGAAGTGGTACCACAAAATCTCAGTCAAAACAACTAATTATATGAGGGTGATAATTGAAAAAAAAAACAACAACAAAAAAACAAGACTATTTTAGCTGTATATTTTGAGTCCCGTCTGAAATTGAATTCTGCTACTTAATGTTGCATGAAAATAAGTCTTAACAAAAAAATTCCAGTGAATACTAGACTGCTACTGACACACATGAGTTTCGTACAGATGTAATTTGCTTTGAAAGTTGAAATTTTAAATGAAATTTACAAATTCTTATATTAGACGTTAGTTTGGTAATAGGCATCAGACTTTTTAAGAAAAAGGATTTATCATTGAAGATTTTAAGAGAATTGATCGAGATAAAAAATATACGTTACAATCTGTATTTTCTTAATATTAATATTAGTTATGATGTTGAAATTATAGCGAATCATTTTTTTAATCATTTTAAAATCACCCAATTGCTAATTTATTTGCTTTCGTTTAACTAATAATCAATTGGTACATTTTTATTTAAAAAAAAAAAAAAAAACTAATTAAAGACCAATTTAGGTGGTTAAAACTAGTCTTTATTTAGAAATTTGATATTACAATATTATGGTTAATAACTCAGTTTCTTTTAGAGCAGAATTTTTTCCTCAGTATCGCTGAGTAAATTGGGGAGGAAAGTAAACAAAAGGAAACTGACCAATAGAAAATGCCCAGTGTTGTCTCTCTGATTTGTTATATTATTAAAATATGTGAGATACAAAAGTAAACAATAAAAGATTTGGCAACATAGCATCCCCACTCAGTTTTCCTCATCGACACCCTGAAAAAAACTCAAACTACATATTGTTTTATTTATACACTTCTACAAAATGTTAGTTATTTTATTTATTTAATTTACTTAAGTTGGCTATAGTTTGTTTACTGTTAAGTGTCAAAACAATACTCTTGTAAACGCTAGTACAAGTCTGTTTAGTGCACACTTGCCGCCCTGCACATCTATGTTGTACTTCATGTTCCATGCTAGTAAGTCGCTTTGTTTTATTTTTATTTATTTGTGTATCATAGATAGTTTTGTTTGCTTGTGTAAGTATTTATTAGTTTTAGTTTATTTATTATTTAATTTAGATTTTTATTTATTTAGATTTGAATGATTTATATACAAATAGACATAGCAGTTGTTTTTGTTTTATTTTTAAAAAGTGAACTATATTTGTTAAAATATTATTATTTTTTATTTTATCCTTCATTTGATTAGATAAAATAATGTACTTGAATGGTTGATTTATTGTCCAATGATAAAAATCAGCAGAATCTGATTTATCTTCATCAGTTAAATGATTTATTAAGGATTGAAGTATTCTTGACAGTGCTGTGGCCTTATCATTCAATCCATCTAAATACTAAACAGTTGTTAATACCATATTCTTTATACAATTAGTATTAACTCTCAGTTTGGCCAACCTATAAAAGGATAAAAAAATTTAAGACCCTAGGCCAGTGTTTCCCAAAGTGTGGTACGCGTACCCCTGGGGGTACGGGAAGAGTTTGGTGGGGGTACGCAATTTACAATTTTATCCTGAGAGGGATTTTTTTTTTTTTTAATTTTATTTATTTATTTTTTATTATTATTAAAGTATACGCACATTTTATTATTATTTTTTTTTATTGCCCTATATTATATATATATTTTTTTATTACCCTATTTCTTGTAAGTTTTGTTCCATGACGACTAGAGTCGTGGGACAAATCCCAATGAGTGAAGTGACACATTATAAGACCTAACTCCTTGGTTTTAGGCTTTTATTTTTGACAAATTACATTTTAAGAGTAATAATTTGTAAACATTTGAAAAATAGAAAGTTTTCAATTTCCATTTTTAAAAAAAAAAATAAACCTAAAGGGTTGAAAATGTTCCAATATAAGCGGGAACGAATTATAACCGTTTTATAGAAAGGAAGTAGTTTATATTATTTTATTTAAAAAAAAACAATACCCTGATTGACACAATTAGAGATAAAAATAGTATTAAATAATCAAAGGACAACAAAAATAGAAATTGATTTTTTTTTTTTTTTTTATCGAGGGGTACTTAGTGTTATGAAAATTGTAGAAAGGGTACACAGATGTTAAAAGTTTGGGAAACACTGCCCTAGGCCAATGGAAGGGGTCTGTGTGTGGGTGTCGGGCCTAAACTACTTGGCCAATTATGATGAAATTTGGCATACATGTTTAGAAAAATCTTCCCAAATTTAGGGGAAGGGGGCCTTTTTTGTTTAACACAGCGGTTCTCAACCTGTGGTACGCGTGAATGTGTAAGGCGCACGAAAATGTGTAAAAGGGGTATGCGGTGAACTAAAAAAAGTTTTTTTGTTTACTTTTCTGTCTAATAAATTAAAACTTAAATAAAATATCAATTATAAATCTTGTTTGGAGTTAATATTACCTATTTATTGCTGTTTCTATGATGTTGCATCACTAGCAGTTGTTAAACAACAGTTTATCTAATATTAAAAGTATTTATACATATGAGGGGTTGTTGTTAGGGGGTACACGCATATAATTATCAAAAAAGGGGTGCATGGGTTAAAAAAGGTTGAGAACTGCTGGTTTAACACATTCTTTTTCTTTTAACATGAAAATAATATTTCGGTCTTGCTCAATTTTGCTCAAGCTTTTTTTTACTGTATTAACATGGTGCAGCACTGCCAAGATTAAATTAAAATTATTCTTAAATATATTCTTGCACTTTTCATGGGTTTACTTTACATTAGTCTATATTTGGTGGATAAAATTTATTTATTTTAAGTTTAGAATTGTAAAGGTTTAATAAATGTATAGGGGAAGTTCCTTACCTTAGACACTTAGGAAAAATCAACTGCCCCTGATAACAGTGGTATGATAACTGGTGAGGGGGGCGGGGAAAGTTGCTTAAATATAGTTGCCAGGCTCCACTCTGACAAGTAGTATCACAGAAATAAGTTGCTCTCCCTGGAACTGTGCTGGGGGCAAGTGTTTCTGTAATGGATGAACACAGGGTTTTTGTTGGTCGCTTCATCAGCAACAGATTTTTTTTTCACTGAGATTAAAAATGACACATTTTTTGAAGTGTGAAATTGAAACACATAAACTAGATCTTAGGATTTTAATTCTTTTTTATTTATTTATTTTTTTTTTTTTGGGTGGCGTTCTACAAAGGTCAAATACACCCGTGGGTCTTCAGGTTATATCTTGGGTCTTCAGTTATATAGTATCAAAAATGTTTGTCTCTTTCAGAAATTGGAGTAGTCTAATTATAATTGTTTCGTTGTCGCCTAATAGTTCTGTTAGATATGTTGGTAATTTTTTTTTTTATAATCAAATGTTTCATTTAAAAAAAAAAGAAAATTTAAAAAAAAATTGAATTGATCATTTGGTTTTTATAGTAGGAGACAATTTTCTTTAAAATATTTGAAAATTCTATTTTGCAGTTAACATATTGCTAATATCCTTATACGAAGCAAATCTTTTATTGATACTATCCATTAACCTCTTCAGCCATAATTACAAGTATAAAGGGGTGCCACAAAATCTCTGTCCAAACAACTAATCATTCGTTATAAACACATAGGTTGTAACAAAACCACTGTCATTAAGGTTTGGGAGAGGGGATAACGAGGAATGATGTGGTGGGGAGAGAGGGGATAACGAGGAATGATGTGGTGGGGAGGGAGGGGATAATGATGTGGTGGGAAGAGAGGGGATAACGAGGTATGATGTTTATCTTCCACATGCACACAAAAACTTTTTATTATCAACATCTATATCTTCAAAAGTACTAATCTGATTTTAAAGAGATTTGGATGGATTCTCGAAAGTAGCTTACAGATTGTCTATTATCAATTTCAACTGTCTGATTCAATTTAATATTGTGGTTCTTATCGGTGGTTTAGTAAAATATTTGAAGTGGAAGTGAGAGTAGTGAGCTTCCTACATGCAACGAAATGTTCTCCATGTCTGTCTGAAACCTATGACGATAACTTAAGTCAAATTTGATCGATTATGATGAAATTTGGTACACATGTTCATTTTACCAATGCTCAGGATGAGTTCGTTGGACAACGATATCTGCCCAAGCCTTCATGTGCAACGCTCATGTAAACGTGCGCCACAAAATTCAAATTAGAATTTTAGGACGGGAAAAAATCTTTATTCAAACTAAAAAATTCAAATTAAAACTTTATCTATTAAATGAGATAAACATTTTTTTTTTTTCCAAAAACTCACATTCTTTGCTCTTATGCTACGGGCTGCTTCACATCATGGTGTAAATAATAATCAGTAGTTGAGTAGAGTCACAACTAAAGCCAGATCATTGGCTGTACTGTAACTACTGGCAGGTCAGCTTCTATGTAAAACACATTGATAATATGTTATTGGGCTTGGGGAGAGAAAAAATTTCCGTCACGCAAAACACGACATGAAAAATGTGACTTTCTTAAATATAGTTCCAGGGAGTTCGAATGTAACAGGAGGTAGTTCTGTTTTCATTTTTTAGTACTATATTTCACCACCAGGAGCTAACACAAAAACATACCCAAGATTCAATACCAAGGACCCTTATATTTTCCTGCGTGTGTCTGTCTGTCCGTCCGTCCGCTGGCTAAAAAAAAAATTAGGGTAAAAAAAACTTAAGGGTTAACATTTCTTTATTTTTTTCGACACTGTGAGGGGTATCATATAAAAGGGAACGTCGAGCTGATTACAAAAATGTATATTTCTTTGGTTATAACTTTGATACGGCGAGCGTAGGCATATTTGAAGTGGGTGTGGAAAGTGTCCCCCCCCCCTCTATCTCGTTTATGTAAAGTGCAAAAAATCTGACATTAAATTAACTGAACATTCTTCAACGAAAAGTAAAGATGCCACTTCTTGAAAATTTCGCAAATAAAAAAAATATTTTGGTTTATTGACAAAATACGTTTTTTTTTTTTATCTATGCTCTTTTGGATGTATTTACATGTTTATTGTCCAGTTCACTGGCAATAAATACTTTATCAGAAGTTTGGTGTTTTGAGAATATCAGACCCTTAGGATAGTTCAAAGTATGCATTTTTAGCATTTTAAAAAGCTACATCAATAGGGTACTACTTGTAACAATACAGTGTGGCCTACAGACCCTCGCTGTGTGCTGACTAGCACACACTTGACCTGATTATTTTTTATTAATAATTACCTTATATAATGTTTATTTTTTATTAATAATTAACTTATATATTGTTCATTATTTGTTTTGTTTCATCAGAGGAACTGATGAGTGAGAAAGAGCGGTACAAAGCGATTGCTGATCAAATGGCCGATGTATCAGCTTACTGAACTCACCGATGAATAAACACTTGCTACCGCTGCGCCAACACATCATCAGAAACACCACCGCTTGCAACAAAAATAAACAAACAAAAGACATGTCTAATTTAATACAAACAAAGAAGAATAGTACATTACGCGTTTAGTGTGGAAAATAGCATTTTGCAGGCGAATGTGGAGTTTACACCCGAGCGACAGCGAGGGTAGTAAAACCGCACAAGCAATGTAAAATGCCGTTTTCACACGAGTTGCGTACCGTACTTTATCTACGATTGTTAGATTTTATTAATAAATACAGAAAAAAATAATAAACTTCCTGTCTGCAGTTCGTATATCTCTTTTGATAAAAGTGACATTAATTCATTAGTATTTCATTGTGCGGAATTAATTATTTTGGGAGGTGTATTATTCTCCAGATACGCATTGATTTTCACAAAAAAATCTCAATGCAAACAGCTACTTTTATTAAACAAACATCAAATTAGTTTTGTTAAATGTAAACAAACACTCTAATCGTGCGTAAAGTTGAAGAATATTTCTTCTTTACCACCCTAGGGCGGAAAAAAATGGGATTCTTCACAATTATGAGATGCCCATGTGCAATGAATACAAGTATGTAAAGAATCACTTTCTACAATGTTTTTATAAAGATCGTAGATAAAATTAATTTTATCTACGATTGATACGTAATATAAACATTGTATCTCTGTTTAGATTCATAGAAAGTGATTCTTTACACACCTGTATTAATTGCGCATGCGTGTCTCATAGTTTTGAACAATTCCTCTTTTTTTCCACTCTAGTGACGTAAAGAAGAAGAATTCCTCTTTTTTTCCACCCTACAGACGAAAAGAAGAAGAATCCTTCAAGTTTACACACGATTAGCGAGTTTGTTTACATTTAACATAACTAATTTGATGTTTATTTAATAAAAGTAACTGTTTGTATCGAGTTTTTTTTGTGAAAATCAATGAGTGATTTAAGTGATTATGAAGAATATGAGGAGAATAATACGCCTTCCGAAATAATTAATTCGGCACAAAATACAACTAACGAATTGATGTCATCTTTATCAAAAGAGAAATACGAGCTTACATACAGGAAGTTTATTATTTTT
>KZ652086.1:408938-422112 GCA_001010745.2 Gerris buenoi
TTTTAGCTAAAACACAATTATCCATTATGATAGTATTTTATTAATTTTTTGTAAAATATATAAAAAAGAAGCTAAATAAAATTAATGTCAAACAAAATTTCACAAAATAAATTCTTCTCCAAATTCCAAATTTATTTTTATTTTATAATACTTACATTCATTAGTTAGCAACTTTATATTTTATCTTAATAAAATGATTTGAAAGTCTTAGTACAATATTAATATTTGTAAAATATTTATAAAAATAAGCTGAAAAAATTAATTTCAAACCACATTTTATAAAATAAATTCTTCACCACTGTTACATTATTTATTTATTTTATAATACTTATAAATATTTTTAAGCAACTTTATTTTTCAATTAAATACAGTTAATCATAAAATAACAGTACATAGTTATAAAAAAATAAGCTAAAGAAATAATTTCAAACATATTTTTACAAAATAAATTCTTTATGATATTCCATAATATGGATGATGGTGACACAGTGAGACCTTATATAAAATAAAATTTAAATTTTCAGGAAACACAAGTAAAAAAATTCTTCAGTTTTCTACCCATTTAAGATTTTTATTCTTAAAGTTTTTAATAAAACATTATTTACTTCTGTTCTTATTTAACAAATTAAATGCAGGTAAATACTACAGTGAATACAGTATTTTGTTGTAAATAGAATTGTTTTGTGACACTCAGATTGGCCAACTTTTGTGAAGGAAAAAATTAAAGCCACTAGGCGGTTATCCTGAGGTTATCCAGTGATATTTTTGCTATCCTAGTTGGCCCTACCTTCACACGTCAAAATCTAGAGCTCTTATTGGCTCCCCACCCAAATTCTTCTATTTCTCACTCAACCACAAGACAATTAATTTTCTAAAAAATACAGAAAATTCAATTATCATAAGTAAATATATTTGTGTAAAGTAAAAATAAAATAAATAAATGAAAGCTAAAGAAATTAACATCGAATCAAATTTTATAAAATAAAATTCTTCATCACATTCCATAATTATGTTACATATATTTTTGGCATCGAGTTAAAAAAATCAGACAAACGTTAAAAATTCTATTTTAAATTTTTTGAAGTTACTCCTCATTAAAATGTTAAAAAAAAGTATCTACTTTACTTTTTAACAGAGTTAAACCGACAAAGGATACATTTTATTTTTTAAATTTTCAGTTGATCGTAAAAATTTTATAAAAACAATTTGTTTGGTTTTGATACTAGACGCCTACCTATTAAATATAACCATGGCAAATCTTGAAGTTTGCTATCAATAAGGTAATATGTATGTAATATAAAATTAGAAGTGAAACAAATTTATATAAATTATTTTTTAATCACATTCCACATTTTAATTATTATTTGATAAAATGATGTAAACAAAAAGGTATAAATATATTATAATAAAGAAATCAAAAAATCAATCTTCATTTAATTCCAAAAGAAACCCAATTTATGAATTTAATTTTTAACATTGCAGGGTCATCGAAAAAATGTTAAGTGATTTTAGTGCAATTTGCTTTAATCTCAGATTTAACAATAAAATATGTAATATTGACTAAGTCAAATAAAAAATAGTGCTGGGTAAAGATAATCTGGCTACTTGCAGCAGGCATAAGCGAAATACCAGCCAGATTGGTTATTGTAGAGCCGGCTTAAGAAAATGGAAATTTATTGAGTACAATGTTGCTTGATCTTGCTCAGCTCAACAAGTTAAAGCAAAATCTTATCATAAACGCCTTGGCAGGAGGACGAGAAACTGCATAATAGTACATTACGCGTCGAGTGTGGAAAGTAGCATTTTGCATGCGAGTGTGGTGTTTACACCCGAGCGACAGCGAGGGTAGTAAAACCACACGAATGCCGTTTTCGCTCGAGTTGCGTACCGTACTTTATCTACGATTGTTAGATTTTAATAATAAATGCAGAAAAAAATAATAAACTTCATGTATGTAAGCTCGTATTTCAGTATTTCTCTTTTGATAAAGATGACATCAATTCGTTAGTTGTATTTTGTGCCGAATTAATTATTTCGGAAGGCGTATTATTCTCCTCATATTCTTCATAATCACTTAAATCACTCATTGATTTTCACAAAAAAACTCGATACAAACAGTTACTTTTATTAAATAAACATCAAATTAGTTATGTTAAATGTAAACAAACTCGCTAATCGTGTGTAAAGTTGATAATTCTTCTTCTTTACGTCACTAGAGTGGAAAAAAAGAGGAATTCTTCTTCTTTACGTCACTAGATTGGAAAAAAAGAGGAATTGTTCAAAACAATGAGACCCGCATGCGCAATTAATACAGGTGTGTAAAGAATCACTTTCTACGAATCTAAACAGAGATGTAATGTTTATATTACGTATCAATCGTAGATAAAATATTGTTCACAATTACCCCATGGACAAAATAGTATGGGGTAATTGTGAACGTGTACAAGAAAAGCAATGAAAACTGATAGCTTCAAAGTAAAGCACTCAAAATGTCTTAGATATTGGCAATTCACTAAATAAACAATTAAAACCACTTGCTTTCGTATTCTCCTGGTAAAACAGAAGAAAATCTAAACACTTGTAAAGTTGATTGTCCGCTTTTTTGGCATCACCTGATTAAAATAAGGAAAAGTTTACAATCAGCCGTCAGGAAAGAGCGGGAACCCAAAATATAACTTCTCAATAGCACCAAGTTTCAAGATCGCCACAGTTGGATCCTTTGAAAACCTTTCTGAGGGCTAACAATTTTTGTTCACAATTACCCCATTTTCACAATTACCCCCAACTGACCCTATATGAATAGAATGGAAGACACCAAGAAGGTGTCAATTATTGTAGCTCAAATCACCTCTTCCCACAGGAATAACACTAAGTGCCTCTCCAGGTAAATTAAAGAAATGTTAATGCCAAAGCAGCTTTCAGCCTTCAAAAGGCCACCATCTCCGACAAGAAGTAGACTCACCTCTCACTAAATTAAATAGGTTTTTTCTTCTGCAATAAGCACTGATGATAGCCTTTTGAATGCTGAAAGCTGCTTTGGCATTAATGTTTTTTAATTTATGAAGAGAGACAGTTTTTTTTTTTTTTTTTTTTTTTTTTTTTTTTTTTTTTTTTTTTTTTTTTTTTTTNATGTGAGGAGGTTTTGTGTACTGGAGGTAAGATGATGGGTTGATGTTGGGGAATCGGATTTGAAGAGGGGAGGGATGTAGGTTGAGGGGTGGGGGTAGGGGTATTTTGAGAGGGTTTTAGAGGAGTAGTATGGGTAGTTGTCTTGGTGTTGGTGAGAGCTGCTGAATAAGATAAGCTGGTTGACTGTGAGTTTCCTGGTGTACTGGTTGGGTGCTGTGGTAGATGCTGAGAGGTGTTGGGTTTGTTCTTATTGACCTTCTGGTGGACTGGACAACCCCTCCAGCTTGCTGCGTGGCTGTCGTCGCACAGTACGCATTTGACTTCTCCGGGCGGTAACCTTTTGGGTCCAGGGCAGTTGATGGTGTTGTGGCATCCTGCACATTTTACACACCGAGGCGGGAGACCACACCAGTTTTTGGTGTGTCCTAGCCTTTGGCATTGTGTACATTGTACAACCTGTCTGTTAAGAGAGACAGTTAGTAGTACTATTCCTTTAAGATAGCATATTTACTAAGATTGTAAACTTTCGACTCGTTAAGTATGGAAAAGTTTTTCAATTTCCCCAGAATTTTTGGAAAATGTCCCATTTTTTCCAAAAAAGGGTCATTTTTGAAAACCGACAGGATGCCTTCAAAAGCTTAAAAATAAAAATGCCCCGTTCAAAACGACATGTGCCCGTTCATGGGACGTATGGTGACGCTACTTTAAGATGATCTTTATAGACACTCCCCCCCCCACATTTAGCACTTCTTCCAACCTTAATTAGATGCATTTAACAAAGATATGTAGGTGTAAAGATTGACAACAGCTGGCTCAAACGGCTTTTTTGTTAATTTTCCTCCATTCTAAAATTATGCTCCATTGTGAAAATAGTATTATGGTAGAGCATAAAATTAGAGTAGAAAACAAAATTATAACTCAAGTGCCTTGTCACATCTAGAAATATATATAATAAAAATTTTGTGATATTTGAAGCTCTAGTATAAAAAAAATAGTAAAACACCCAAATAATTCTTTACATTAGTGACTTTTTTGTTGTTGAATTTCATTTACTAAATGTTAAATTGAAAGTTGGTATTTCGTACTTGTTACGTCCAACCAAGCGCTTCTATCATCATCATGATATAGTGATCATGACAGATTATATCAGTATTTAATCATGTTGTCACATCTGACATGCATGTCTTAGGTTCGCTACCTCAGCCTTAAAGTGTCAGTTTGAGATATTCAGTTTGTTTATAACCTTAACAGAACACGTGGAAGGAATGATGGGGGGGGGGGGACATCTATTGACATCCTCGTGGCTTCCATGAATATATTGATGTCTAATCAGGGTTGTGCAGCACAGATGACCATATTTTAAATGGTTACTAGGGTAAGTGACCCGAATATGAGACCCCTTTTTTGGTTTTGGTGTAACTCAGGATTTAAATAAATAAACAAAACAGTTGATGTGACAAAACAATTAATAATATATTGTAATTCAATGGCAAATGTTTCAAAATAATTAAAAATGTATATTTCTTTAAAAAAAAAAAATTTTCTAAAAAAAGTCAAAATTTTGAGATTTACAAAAGTAGTCCTAATATGAGACCCTCTGTTTAAAACATTTGCATGATTTTTAAACCAATGTTTTACACTTTCCTCTCATTAATGGCAGTATTTGCATTAACATACATCTGAAAAACAAAAATCAGGCATGATTTGGTAATATAAAAGAAACTGTGCCTAATATGAGACCCTGCCTATGTTAGGCCCGTGATGGGTCTCATATTAGGAACAACCACGTTTATATATTCTAGAACGAATTTGTGAGGTTAGGATTGGTATAAACTTAAAAAGTGAAATACATGTCTTCACCTTGTCTAAATAGCTATCATTATATTATGAATAGATTTTAAGTTAATCTTTCCTTGATGTTTTAAACAAGCTTTCTGTGATGTTCTTAATAAATTTTAATAAGGA
Source organism: Gerris buenoi (assembly GCA_001010745.2). Lineage (NCBI taxonomy): Eukaryota > Metazoa > Arthropoda > Insecta > Hemiptera > Gerridae > Gerris > Gerris buenoi. The sequence continues at coordinate 414,033 of KZ652086.1, forward strand.
GTATAATAAAATAAAATCCACAGAAACTCTCTTCTCGACGGTAGGCGTCCAACTAACTCCGAGACTACTGATAGCCATAAACACTATCGTTTTTCGTTTGACTTGCCAGGCTGTAGCACATACCAGCCTCTTCAAGGTGGGGTCTCATATTAGGCACGGGTCTCAGCACTAACACTATGTCTTTCTGGTTTTTTCTTTGTCAGTATTTTACTCCAAAAAGGGGTTTTAATGTAAACACTCATCTATAACAATAGGCTCAAGATCTTTGGGATACAATCTGAATAGTTCATGTTTAGTAATATCTAAGGCTTCCAGTCCATTAATAACCTCGAATAATCCAAACTTGTTATGGAGCTAAGTGTATTCTCGTATTTATTTTTACGTCTCTTGAATTCGGAATATAAGAATATCTAGTGTAAATTTGCAGTAATAAAATATGAAGTATAAATTTGAAAGTTTCCATATGAAAGTTCAGAGATAATGTTAATGTAACATCGGTAGCATGTCCACCATATCCACAAAATGTTGATATCTTCATGTTCGTCATGAGTCTGCTTCGTAATACTTCTTACATTTTCCTCTCACTGCGCTTTCTAAGCCATCAAATTTTTTTCACACTTCATGAAGAAAACTACAAAGAGACTCATTTTTTTTAAAAGTAAGTAGTAAGTTCCCTAACTTTATGGTTTCATACAGAAGTTTTGTGTTAGCTTTATTAAACCTTTCCAGTAGTAGCCCATAAAATCGCCATAAATGTAGTCTCAAGGGATCCCAACTAAAGCATTGGCTTCAATTTCCATTATTGTTTTGGTGGTATCATCACTGTCATTAGCAATTTGATTCAAACTAATCAAAATGCCTTCTTGTTTTCATTTTCAACTCCACAGGGTCGTGACGAAATGATCATTGAGTCTTGGATGATTTTTGTAGTAAGGACTAAGGACTCTTTTTCTTTAGGATACAACAGTGCGTTAAGGCACTCAAGAAATTAAAAAGTTTCTGCAGCAATCAATAATAATTACGGACACTAATAAACTGTGTAAAAGAAAATTAAATTAAGGAATTTCTAAACTCCTTACAAATATTTTCTTTAATTGAACAATTTTTTGATAGCATTGTGCACCCACTAGCATTGTGCGCCCCCTAGCATTGTGCGCCCCTAGGCCAGGGCCTAGTGGGCCTACTGGTAAATCCAGCCCTGGTCCTTAATAATAGAGCTAGGGAATTGAAATAAAGTGACTTTTCTAGCAACAGTATGGAAGTTTATTGGACATAAGTCAAATTTTCAAGTGTGGAAGATAATGTTGGATATATGACGTCTTGTCGATTTACTCATTCTTCGAGGCGCACACGTTCTCTAACATATCTGCAGGAATCTGAGCGATTTCACTGAGGATGGCGTTCTTCAACTCGGCAAGGGTGTGAGGTTTTTCGGCATAAACTTTGGCCTTTAGATATCCCCGTTAGAATCACAAGGGCTGAGATCAGGCAAGCGGGGTGGCCATAGAACCACACCGGGAAAACATACGACCGGAAAAAATTTGTCGCACGCGATTCATGGACACTCTTGCACCGTGTGTGCAGTGGCTCCATCTTCTTGGAACCACATGAGATCAGTATTCATTTTGTTATCCTCCAAACCGGGGATGAAAAAATCAGATCCCTGACAAGATGTGTGAAATTGCTCAGATTCTAGAAGAGATGTTAGAGAATGCGATGCACAACTTCGCAGAGCGCCTTGAGGAATGTCTAAATTGACAAGAATGTCATTTATCTGACATTATCTTCCACACTTGAAAATATGACTTATGTCCAATAAACTTCCACGTTATTGCTAGAAAATTCACTTTATTTCAATCTCCTAGCTCTAGTATTAAGCATAAATATAGTAACCATTTAAAATGTGGCCATCCACGTTGCGTCACCTTGCATATAACTAAAAACACATCAGTGTCATGATACCAGCTTTAAAATTTCTTATTGCCTTGAATTTTTAAAAAAGAGAAAATATATTGATTAGAATTTAATTAGGCCTAATCCTATGACTCCAAAAAACCCAAAAAGTTAAAAAATATTGAAATAATAATAAGTTACAGTCTATAAGATTAGAGTTTGCACAATCAAAAGGCAGGAAAATTTTGAGGGAAACGATTTTATTGGTCCCCCATGTTGAATACAACTTCAGAAAAAAAAATGCTCTACTCTACTCCTGTTCCAAAAAAAAAAAAAATAAATATAACATGGCAACACCGATTTACCCTTTTTATAACCCCAAAACTACCTCCACATTTGTTGTTTCCCGCCTTCGATTGTGCCAACTCTAATCCTATAGACTGTAGATTATGAGATTACCCCAAAAATATACATACTGATATCTTACTTAGGTAGATAAAAAAAACACCACTCAATTTAAATTATTATTTATAAATAAAATTAATATAATTTTTTTCTGATACAAATGACCTATTAATCTTTACACTTGAGAAAATAAAAAATAATACAATTTCAAAAGATTATAAATAATCTCTTGAAATATTTAACCTTTTTTTAATAAATGATAAGATAAAGAGAACAATTATACATTTTTTCACTCAAATAAAAAAATAAAATTAAAATAATAAAATAAAAAAAATGTGTAAATGCATCAACACTGTATAATTATAGGTTGAGTGGTTACAAACAATGGAATTTTTTCTTTGCGTAAAAAACATTTATATTTTTTTCTGCATATTTGTATTAATATTTTGGTATTGTTTTCACTTTTTACTTCGAGGGGGGTTTTATTGGATGCGTAAGTCCAAGTTTGATTTTTATTTCTTAATTACATCACAACTTTTGACAGTAAAATGTGCTGTCAAAAGTTAATAATAATCGTAAAAAGAGTATAGCAGCGATCATAGAATCCTTAAACGGAAAGATTTCCAACTCCCCTCTTTATCTACCTGTGTTAGACTACTAGCGATCCACGGGAAGGTGCGGTTAATATTGTAACTTAATCTTTTACACCATTCAAAAGATTTCGAGCTTTTTAATTCACAGAAATAAATTAATAGGTATTTTTCCTGGAATCGAACCCGGGAACTTTCGCATTATGGCGATCGCGCATCTCATTCAGCCACCGAGGCTGTTATATTTATTGATTGTTTATTTACAATATAGTATAAATATCAAAAGATCATAAGTAGTTTATAATTTTAACCACCATCTTCCCGTGGAGCGCTAGTGCTCTTACACCTTACACCTCTAGAATACTGGAGTTGGATACCCCTTGGAGTATAGTGAGGTTTGTGTGGATACCCCTTGGAGTATAGTGAGGTTTGTGTGGATACCCCTTGGAGTATAGTGAGGTTTGTGTGGATACCCCTTGGAGTATAGTGAGGTTTGTGTGGATACCCCTTGGAGTATAGTGAGGTTTGTGTGGATACCCCTTGGAGTATAGTGAGGTTTGTGTGGATACCCCTTGGAGTATAGTGAGGTTTGTGTGGATACCCCTTGGAGTATAGTGAGGTTTGTGTGGATACCCCTTGGAGTATAGTGAGGTTTGTGTGGATACCCCTTGGAGTATAGTGAGGTTTGTGTGGATACCCCTTGGAGTATAGTGAGGTTTGTGTGGATACCCCTTGGAGTATAGTGAGGTTTGTGTGGATACCCCTTGGAGTATAGTGAGGTTTGTGTGGATACCCCTTGGAGTATAGTGAGGTTTGTGTGGATACCCCTTGGAGTATAGTGAGGTTTGTGTGGATACCCCTTGGAGTATAGTGAGGTTTGTGTGGATACCCCTTGGAGTATAGTGAGGTTTGTGTGGATACCCCTTGGAGTATAGTGAGGTTTGTGTGGATACCCCTTGGAGTATAGTGAGGTTTGTGTGGATACCCCTTGGAGTATAGTGAGGTTTGTGTGGATACCCCTTGGAGTATAGTGAGGTTTGTGTGGATACCCCTTGGAGTATAGTGAGGTTTGTGTGGATACCCCTTGGAGTATAGTGAGGTTTGTGTGGATACCCCTTGGAGTATAGTGAGGTTTGTGTGGATACCCCTTGGAGTATAGTGAGGTTTGTGTGGATACCCCTTGGAGTATAGTGAGGTTTGTGTGGATACCCCTTGGAGTATAGTGAGGTTTGTGTGGATACCCCTTGGAGTATAGTGAGGTTTGTGTGGATACCCCTTGGAGTATAGTGAGGTTTGTGTGGATACCCCTTGGAGTATAGTGAGGTTTGTGTGGATACCCCTTGGAGTATAGTGAGGTTTGTGTGGATACCCCTTGGAGTATAGTGAGGTTTGTGTGGATACCCCTTGGAGTATAGTGAGGTTTGTGTGGATACCCCTTGGAGTATAGTGAGGTTTGTGTGGATACCCCTTGGAGTATAGTGAGGTTTGTGTGGATACCCCTTGGAGTATAGTGAGGTTTGTGTGGATACCCCTTGGAGTATAGTGAGGTTTGTGTGGATACCCCTTGGAGTATAGTGAGGTTTGTGTGGATACCCCTTGGAGTATAGTGAGGNGAGGCAGGCAATATATTAATGAGGCAGAAATGTTTCCTTTGCTGCCTTGTTGCATACAATATTTTTCCTACTACCGGCAGAAACATTTTTCCTATGTTATTATTTATACTTTTACTTCATTCTATTTTATAAATATAATCTTTTATATGTATTTATATACCTTCTTTTTATAAATTTGTAATATTTTTAAGATAAATTGATCAAATAATTTAGGTTAAAGATTGAATAAAACAATAGGTTGTTTGTTGAGCGGGGGAGTGTAGTGTAGGTGGTTGTTGAAGCGTGGAATGTGGGCGTGGCATAGCCTGGAAGAATCCTCAGCAAAGCACGATTTTGCCGCCTTGGCAGCAAAATCGCATTTTGCTGCGTAGTGCAAAGTTTTCTTGTCACAGAGAAATTACATTTTCATGCCTAAAAACAGTTCAATAATGCGTAATTTTGCTGCCGCAAGTAGGAAAAACTATAAAATGCATACAGAACACTAGTAAACAATCTTATATTATGAGCCAGAAGAAGGATAACCTGACGAACAATAGTTCAGGGCGCATGACGTCACAGCAACCTTTGTCACCTTTACGTAACCTCTCTGACGCGACGTATTTCAGATCATTCTGGACCGCTTCACCATTACATCAGTGTGGGGCCGTGTATGCCCTCGCGGGGTTTTGTAGATACTTCTCAAAACCCTTATGCGGAGGGTAATGTGTCCGTCTGTCCGTCGCTCTTTGGTTCATAGGGCCCGAACCGTTTAAGCGAAAGTGCTGAAATTTGAAACACTGGTGCAACTTTTTGACCCAACATATGACGGCTGGTCCTAAAATTTCGAAATAATTCATGCTAATACCTTATGGTGGAGCGATGAAAGTTTTCTGAAAAAAATATAATGTATCTACTCATTATACCTATGAAATCATTGTGACCTCCCGGGGGATCGAACCAGGGACCCTTGAAGCTGCTTTGTTGAATAAGTAGTGAAGTTCAAAATATTTAAAAAAAACTACACGTCCGATTTTAATGACATTTATATAATTATAGTAAGTCATAATTATTGTTGGTCATATAAGTTTCTACATTTCGCTCGCATTTGGTTCTCATCCAGATGCCCACAATAGTACATTACGCGTCAAGTGTGGAAAGCAGAATTTTGCATGCGAGTGTGGAGTTTACACCCGAGCGATAGCGAGGGTAGTAAAACCACACGAGCAATGCAAAATGCCGTTTTCGCACGAGTTGCGTTCCGTACTTTATCTACGATTGTTAGATTTTAATAATAAATGCTGAAAAAAATAATAAACTTCCTGTATGTAAGCTCGTATTTCTCTTTTGATAAAGATGACATCAATTCGTTTGTTGTATTTTGTGCCGAATTAATTATTTTAGAAGGCGTATTATTCTCCTCATATTCGTCATAATCGCTTAAATCACTCGTTGATTTTCACAAAAAACTCGATACAAACAGTTACTTTTATTAAATAAACATCAAATTAGTTATGTTAAATGTAAACAAACTCGCTAATCGTGTGTAAAGTTGAAGAATTCTTCTTTTCGTCACTAGAGTGGAAAAAAGAGGGATTCTTCAAAACTATGAGACACGCATGCGCAATTAATACAGGTGTGTAAGGAATCACTTTCTACGAATCTAAACAGAGATGTAATGTTTATATTTCGTATCTATCGTAGATAAACATAAATTTATTTACACCTATGTCTATGTCTTCAAAAGTACTCATCTGATTTTTCTAAAATTTAGAAAGTTTGTCGAAAGTAGATCGCAGATAGTGTCTTATTAATTTCAAACGACTCTTTACCTTTGCCTTTGCTAAATTAATACTTTAATTCATGTAAAAAAATCAAACAATTTTGACTGAGAAAAATAAAGTGAATATAAAGTACGTGATTTTTTTTTGATCGATTGGAAGCTTCGAATTTATTGGATTTTCGCATCGATGGGATGCGAGGAAGTTATGTGCATCACACCAATTGGCATTTTATTTTTCTTTTGTTTTAAATTTAGAGCAATGTATGTTTAATTACTCATACTAACTGTTGTAAATTGTTTTGCATAATGTATACACAGGGGATTACCTTAGTAGAGGACCCCGTGTGGTAGTGGGAGTTACCCAAGTAGCAGGGAGTCGTCCTGATAAGAAATTATAATTATATAAACAACTGATTATAAGTGTGTTTTGAGGTTTTAAACAATCAGTCCATCTCGACTGATAACAAGTAAGATACGCTCAAGTGTTCTGCACGGATAGTTTTAAGAAACAACTTGTATTCGTCGTCAGTTAGTTGTTCGTTTCTTCAATCCAAGTAAGTTTTTCCATTTTGTATTCCTTCATTTTTTTGGTGTTCGTAGCTCGTGTTAAGAAGGTTAAATGCAACAATATTTAAGCTAAATTGTGGATGAATGACTAAATTTTTTCGAACTGTTCGTTGGTAGGGGGTTTTTTGTTTCGTTTAAAAATTTTGTGAACGAAGATACTTAATAAACGACTCGGATGGTAAGTCATAATTATCACATTTTTGGGTTAAAAAATGTTCTAATTATGAGTTCCAACCTTCTTTACCCATTACTTTTTCTTCTGCCTGCACAAAAAAGCTTTGCTTCCGGGCTTACCAAAGATAACGGAAGCTATGTGCCTTCGCAGATGATACTGTTCTCTATTACCGAGGTCAGACTTGGGAGGAAGTTTTTGAATCAGCGACTTATGGTTTTTCTATGGTTAAAAAGTACTGTGACCTCAATTTCATAACACTTAATGCAGATAAAACTAAGTTCATTTGTTTTTCATATGACACCAGAGGCCAACCACCGCGAAATCTCCATATAACTCTCCACAACTGTCATTGTGACATGAAATCACTGTGTTGTTGCGACGAGAAAATAGAACAAGTGAGCAGCGTTAAGTATTTGGGTATACACATTGACCAGCATTTGCGTTGGAATGTACAAATAGCGAATCTAATTAAGAAAATGCAAAGTTTTATATATTATTTTTATAATTTACGAAGATGCGCTAAATTAGAAACACTTAGACTTTGTTATTTTGCTTTGGTCCAGTCTATACTACAATATGGCATAATAGCTTGGGGAGCGGCCTCAAGTTCGAAACTAAAACCTCTTTTTACCATTCAAAAAAAAATAATAAAAATAGCCTTGCGAAGATCGAAATTATACTCGAGCAAACAAACGTTTATAGATTTCTCAGTTTTGCCTTTGCGAAAACTCTATGAGAAATCAATAATTTTATCATTCTTTCATGAAAATAAAATAAATATTAATCACAGCTATGACACAAGAAACAAAAGGAAGGGCAAACTAGAAACTATAAAATGTCAAAAGCAAAAAACAAAAAATACCGCGTCATACTTAGGAGCAGTACTCTTCAATGCGCTTCCGCAACACCTAAAAACCATTACCAGATTTCATAATTTTAAAAAGAATCTTTCCATATATTTAAGCAATAATAATAATGAGAAATATTAAAAAACATGTATATATATGTATGAATATGTGTGTGTGTGTATGTATGTATGTGTACGTATGTATGTATATTTATGTATGTAATGTATATA
>KZ652086.1:480589-493871 GCA_001010745.2 Gerris buenoi
GGTATATTATGAGCCAGAAGCAGGATAACCTGACGAACAATAGTTCAGGGCGCATGACGTCACAGCAACCTTTGTCACCTTTACGTGACCTCTCTGACGCGACGTATATCCCAGATTTTATTCGGTTCCAAAGGTTAGTAGGTTCTTGGATGTTGTACTCAAATAAAATTAAACGTTTTAGAACGAAGTTCCTTAGAGTATATTACAGCAGTGCCGGCCCGAGGCAAGTTTTAGGATGGAGCGAGATCCAATTTTCGCGCCCCTCTTTGCTTGCTTCTAATTTCTAATACATGGGTGTTGTTAGCAGTACATTATTAAAGGGGGGGGGGGGGGTACACATTCCGGGAGGGGGGTCCTGACACCTACTACTAGGTAGATTTGCAAATGATATTTAAGACGAAAAACAATAAATTTCTTTGGTATAATTTATAAATTCACCAAAAAATGTATTCTATACACTTTGTTATGGAATCTTTTTTTGAACTTAAAGCTTACCCTCTAATCTAAACAATTAAATTGTATTTGATTCAAGAGCCATTAAACAGAGAGTAATTTTTCTCCACCCTACCTTCTTGTAATAGTTTGACCACCCCCCCCCAAATCTAATGTCCCGTTTTAGAACTAGGCATCGCGTGGCTCTATCATTGAAGCGAGCGTATAGTAATAAATATGTATTGAATATTGAAAAAATAAATAATCATGCTTCATGATGAGTTGATAGATAATGGGTATAGTAGTAGATTAGCGGCTAGTAGTAAGGGAAGGGAACCACCCCGCATTCTTACTATTCCTCTAAAAAAACTCTAACCGCACCTCTCCTTTTCAATTATTATAAAATGTATCACTTCAAAACTCAAGTACTACTGCTTGTATTAAGTTGAAATTTTACGTGCCGGTTTAAATTGTGCCTTAGACGATGCATATGAAGTTTTATTAAAATCGTTTCGTTAGAACGCAAGATATCGGTAAAAAGGTTGTTTTCTCTATTTTAAACGTTTAGGTCCACTTTAATAGTTTTAGCCATCTTTATTAATTCATGGTGGTGTCGCTGTTGGTTTTACTAAGAAATGTTATTTGAAAAAAATGTTCGTCTCATCGAATAGGTGATGATAGAATTTTTTCCCGTCCTGAAATTCCAATTTTAAATTTCAAGCTCACGTTTACGCGAGCATTGCGCGCGAACGCTTGTCGGACGAACTTAGCCTGAGTATTAGTAAAAGGAACATGTATTCCAAATTTCAACTTAATCGGTCTACTTTTACGCAAGTTATCGTCGGACACGTAAACGTTACGGACAGACAGACAAACATCCAAGATGCATATTTCGTTGAATGTAAGAAGCTCGCTTACGCTCGCTTCAATTAAACGTCAAATATGTCTTTTTTATAATTTAACTGGCCGCCATTTTGAAGCGGCGGAATATAAAAAGTTTGGCTTGCGGAAAATGTTTGACTCTTCAAGACCTTTCCAAATATATATCCCAGTTCTGGGGATCTAATTTGAAATTTAAAGTGCCAATATGGCGGCAACCAAAATGGCGGGAAAATGGATATCCACCAAAAAAAAGTAGTTTTTTATGCACGATGAAAATAGCAACAAACCACTGATATCACAATCACGGAGATAATTAGCCGTTTGAACCACTGATATCACAATCACAAATATTAACGGAGATAATTAACCGTTTGCCGAACTTTTGCCACACCCTGTATATTGTTAAAGTTATGTTTGTACTTGACAATACTTATTTTATTTGTGGGTTGTATAATGGAGTGGAAATATAAAGATATACGTTTACAACGTGAATATTTGTTTTTATTCCAAGCAAGAGTTAAGGTAAGAGTTGTGTAGATTTTTCGGTAGAGTGCTCTCGAGTCGCTCAATATATCCCGTCTCTGTGTTTAGTTGTTTTTTTCTTCTGCCGGGTTTTGATAGGGAATCAAGGCAACCCTGGTTCTATTCTATATAAAGACATCCACACGAATTTTCTCGGTGGCTTTTCTCGAGGAGTTTGCTCTTTGTTTTCTATCTCCTCGTGCTTTTCCATTAGCTCGAGTTTTCTTCTTTTACTTTCACTTGCGTGTGAGTGTTGTAAGAAAAGCCTAACTCTATATGTTGACATTGTCTCCGCACTATCTCTTATCTCTTACAGATATCTTATCTCTGTGTGCTTCAGTCCAACATCTGTTTGTTTTTCTACTGAAACAAAACCTCGTTAACCCGGATTTCCTCTAATTCAGACAGATCTAGCGGATCCAGTAATGGACATAGATCGTTCAGACAGATCTAGCGGAACCAGTAATGGACATAGATCGTTCAGACAGATCTAGCGGGAGGGATACAGGGGACAAGAGACTGGGGACAAGAGTCAAGGGGAAAGAGACCAGTGACGATTGACATGGGCAAGGGCCGGTGGACAATATAGAGGGGAAAAGAGTCACAGGATAAGACACAAACGACAAGAGAGAGTGGATTAGATATTAGATGGCAAGAGACAGATATAGATAGACAAGAGGCAAGGAAGAGGAGACACGAAGCTGGGGACAATATACTAGGGACTGCAGATGGGGTAAAGAGGAAGAGAATAAGAAATGGGGGACAATATAGAGGGGGCATGATATAGCGGAAAAAATACATAGTACAAGATATGGAGGAAAAGAGAAATATAGTGGATACGAGACAGTGGAAAAGAGGCAAGGTACAAGAAGCAGGGGAAAATAGAAAGGGGGCAAAAGATGGGGACAACAAGGAGAAAATACAGAGGGAACTGGAGATAAAGGAAAAGATACAATTAGGACAAGATTCAGAGGACCAGAGAGAGTGGATAAGAGATAGGGGGACAAGAAGCAAGAAACAGGGGACAATAGATAGGGGACAAGAGACATAAGACAAGATTAAGAAGATAAGAGTGGATAAGAGATAGGGGACAAGAGACTGTGGATATGAGGTTTGAGATAGGGGACAAGAGGCAAGAAGCAGGAAATAGAGGACAATAATAGGCAGGGGACAAGAGACATATGATAATATTCAGAGGAAAAGAGTGGATAAGAGATAGGAGACAAAAGACCGTGGACAGGAGGGAAGAAATATAGGCAAAAAGAGATCAGGGATACGAGAAACGGGATAGTCTATAGGGGATAAGAAACTGGGGTCAAAACAATGGCGAAAATAGTTAAGGATAAAGGATGCAAAAAACTGGAGATGATAGACATTGACAAGAGACGGGGGCAATATAGAGGGGAAAAGAGATATGAGAGGAGGTACAGAGTGTGAGAGAGAGTGTATGAGAGATTGGAGATAAGAAACAGTAGACAGGAGGCAATATATAAGGGGGCAAATGAGTGGACAATACAAGATACAGGGGGACACAGAAAGATGACAAGGGACAAGAAATAAGGGGAAAGATCATTTCCACGTTTGAGACATGAGTCTGTGTCTTGTGTCTCTTTGACATGAAAACAGTGTTAGATAATAATAATAATGTAATGGATGTTGTGAATAAAGAGACATTTCTCCTTTCTCCTGACTCCTCTCTTTTGTCTTCTCACTGTGATAGCTGCCACCATTAGTGAAAGTGTTGATCAATAACAAAGCAGTTAATTAATGTGTCAATCTTACTATCACGATATTATCTTCTAACTTCATTTAAGCGATGACATAATTAAGTAAAGTGCAGAGTTCAAACTTTATTGATTATCTTTTTATCTAAATGTTTCTTTTGAACCTTCTCGGATCCAAAAGAATGGATAAATATAAGTTGTTTTTATTTTCTTGTATGCTTAATAGTTATTAGGTATGTAATGTATATTTATATAAAGCTAAGAGTGACAGTGACTGACTGATCACTAATTCTCCTACTTACCATTAACATAGAGATTTGAAATTTGGTACAAAGATAGAGCGTACCATAAATAGAAAAGTAAGGCCATTTTAATTTCGATATATGGCCGCCATATTGAATTACAGCCGCCATCTTAGATTTATTTACATTATATTATCTCAGCTTCAAGTGGGCCTAGAAATCTGAAATTTGGTAACATAGACTTATGGTAGCTAAAGAAGAAAACAACTAAAGGTACTTTCACTTCAACATATGGCCGCCATATTGGATTTAATCAGATACTATTATCATTATCTTAGCTACCAGTGGATTTAAAGATCTTAAATTTGTTACATAGACTGATTGTAACTAAAATTGAAAATAAAATAATTAAAAATGCATAAAAATATAATATAACTAACTTATACTAAAATACGAAATTATTTAACAATAAAGATATATTTATTATATTGTTTTAATTATTATTTGGACACAGCGCCAACTTCTAGTCTCTTCGCGCACCTTATCTGTCTAGTATTATATACAGGGTGGGCCAAAAAAAACACGATGACAACGCATAATTTTAATACTTTTAGCCATCTTTCAGCAGAATTTAACTAGTTTTCAGCAAATTTTGCTGTATGGAAAGTTAGTTCGGAAAAAATCGGCAAATTATTTTATTTGTTTTGACATGAGCCATGTTTACGGTCTTCATTTTGACGGGTTTCAAATGTATGATTTATGACAGAAAATTTAAAAACAGTATATAAAAAGTTCTTTTTATCTTGTATTTTAAAAATATTTTTTTGCAAATATCTCGCAAACGAAGCCTTTCCGGAACCTTATTTATAGGAACTTTTTTTGTTAAGCGTAACATTTTTTTATAAGAAACCTTAAGTGCTGCGGTTTCGTTCGAGACATTATTTTTGCTTTTGTACAAGAATTGGTTGAGATCCTGTCCGAAGCTAATAATTTCATTCCTAAAACATTCAATCCACCATTATTAAATCAAGTATAACATTTAAAAGCTAATGAAAAGCAAAAGTTTTTCCTGAATTCACCACATTTTTTAACATCCCTTAATTAAGACTCTACCACCCTTTGAGGTTAGAGAAAACAGTAAAATTAAAATGTAATTGGTTCTAAGCAAGGTATAANATTATTAAATCAAGTATAACATTTAAAAGCTAATGAAAAGCAAAAGTTTTTCCTGAATTCACCACATTTTTTAACATCCCTTAATTAAGACTCTACCACCCTTTGAGGTTAGAGAAAACAGTAAAATTAAAATGTAATTGGTTCTAAGCAAGGTATAAAAAATCTAATTACAGGCTTCATTCCTAATTCTGCACGATTTCAGACTTATTTTAACTCCTTACTACAATAAATACTACAACTATTTCTATACAACGAGATTTATCGTTTTATTAAAATGGCGCCTGTACTATTTATCACAGGAAGTTGAAATAGGGCTCAAATTGTGCTGAATTAAAATTGGGAATGAAGCCTGTACTTAGATTTTTGATAACTTGCTTAGAACCAATAATTTTTTTTTTTTCTGTTTTTTCTAACCTCAAAGGGCGGTAGAGTCTTAAAAGTAGAGAGCTCTGGAATTTCATGGTCGAATTTTAAATAATTAACATTTTTAAATGTGATAGTACTTAGACTTAAAAGATTCTTAGGAGCTGATAATTTGAAAATCAACGAGTGATATTTTTTATGCCCTTTAAATTGTTTCTTAGCCCAATTTCTCTATATCATTTAGTTCTTGAGATATTATGCTTTTTTTTTTTTTTTTTTTTTTTTTTTTTTTTTTTTTTTTTTTTTGGACATTCTCGGGTAACACTCTGAAAAAAGAAAGAAATCGAGGATCTCGAGAATGATTGAGAAATGGGCATATGCTTACTCAACATAAATTTTTTTTTTTTTTTAATTTGCCTATAGAATTCACCAGTTTCGTTATGACATTTTTTCGCGGGTCACCCTTTTTATACATACGGGTTTTTTTTTTAATTTTTTAAAAGAAAAAAGCGCAATTGGACAAAATTAGGTTTTTGTCTGTAAATGACCTCTAGAATCACCTCGTTCATGTACATTATACATTAAATTAAAGCGAGTGAAACGAGTTTCCATCAATGTTGAAACCAAAATGTTCTTTGTCTGTGTGCGTGTGTGTCTGATACGCTTCCTTTGTCTAATCATTTAATTTTTTTTCTTTCTTGTGGTGCGGGCCCCCTTGTGGTGCGGGCCCCCTTGTGGTGCGGGCCCCCTTGTGGTGCGGGCCCCTAGGCTACAGCCTATGTAGCCTGCGCTTAAAAGCGGCCCTGTTTAACATAACTAATTTGATGTTTATTTTATAAAAGTAACTGTTTGTATCGAGTTTTTTGTGAAAATCAATGAGTGATTTTAGTGATTTTGACGAATATGAGGAGAATAATACGTCTTCCGAAATAAATAATTCGGCACAAAATACAACTAATGAATTAATGTCATCTTTATCAAAAGAGAAATACGAGCTTACATACAGGAAGTTTATTTTTTTTCTGTATTTATTATTAAAATCTAACAATCGTAGATAAAGTACGGTACGCAACTCGTGTGGTTTTACTAGCCTCGCTGTCGCTCGGGTGCAAACTCCACACTCGCATGCAAAATGCTACTTTCCACACTCGACGCGTAACTATTACTATTATGCGACAAGGCAGCAAAGGAAACATTTCTTGTATTCATGCCTCCTTGTGTTCATTGCAGTTAATTTTCCCCTTTTTAAACCTCCAGCTTGGAGGCTAACTTAATGTTGTCACTAAAATTCCACTTTGCTGCCAAGCTACATAAATAACTATTTCCTCCAAAAGGGAGAAAAAAATCAATTTTAACGTCATTTTAAAATCTCGTATGACTTCATAAGCTGTAAGTTTAAACGTTTTAAATGACCGTTATCTGCAGTACATGCAGAGACATAAAGTCTAAATAGTGGACAGATTTCAAGGTAATTTAATCATCGCCTGTTAATTGGGTGGAATTATATTTGTCCAGATATTTGAGTTTTTCAAAAGAATCAATTTTCAGTCCAGATGAGTGACAAGTGGAAAGTTAAGTTTAATAGTTTATCAGTGAGATAATTACTAGATATAATATTACATTTTCAGGATAAAACTTAAATATTCTTTAACTGCCTGAAAACAGCTTTAAATTTATAATATATATGTGTAACATCCGAGAGAATATATATATATTTTTTTTAATTATCTATTTTCGGGCATATTGGTTTTCATAATGCCGGCAGAAAATGAAAATACGTAAATATGAATATAATAAATATCTTTTATATAATCGAGTAGTGTCCCGACGACAACGACGCACCTCTAAATGATTTATAACGTTAAAAATAGATGCGCCATAAGCTGTGATCGAACCCGGGGCTCCTGGGTGAGAGCCAGATACTTAACCAAATGCGCCATACCTAAATATGGAATATCGATGCACAAAACTTCCTATTTAAATGTTTAAATTTTAATTATAACTGCATAAAACTTACTATTTATTATTCTAGACAATTATAATAGACAATTATAATCTTATTATAATAGACAACCCTATTTATTATTCTGCCCGTTACCGCGGGCCTAACGGCTAGTAATGTATAATGTACGTATTTTTTTTCTACTCTATAAGACCTAAAACGGTATAATACATGTCATGTCGACTGCAAACATGTTTTTAGTCCTCCGTGTTTACCTAAGTGTGAAATTTTCACAAAAATTAAGTCATACATTTTAAGATTCAATTGTAATAGCCTAGTCCACACCAGTAGACACGTTGCGCAATATGTCTATAGACGGTATCATAGACAGTCTATAGACACATTGCTCAACATGTCTATAGACGTCTTTTGAGACCGTCTATTGTCTAGGTCTAGTGTCCACACCAGTAGACACTTTGCGCAACATGTCTATAGACGGTATCATAGACAGTCTATAGACACGCATTGCTCAACATGTCTATAGACGTCTTTTGAGACCGTCTATTGTCTAGGTCTAGTGTCCACACCAGTAGACACGTTGCGCGACATGTCTATAGACGGACTCATAGACAGTATATAGACACGTTGCTTAACATGTCTATAGACGGTATCATAGACAGTCTATAGACACGTTGCTCAACATGTCTATAGACGTCTCCTGAGACCGTCCATTGTCTAGGTCTAGTGTCCACACCAGTAGACACGTTGCGCGACATGTCTATAGACAGTATTATAGATAGTCTATAGACACGTTGCTTAACATGTATATAGACATCTCCTGAGACCCTCTATTGTCTAGGTCTAGTGTCCACACCAGTATACACGTTGCGCGACATGTCTATAGACGGTATCATAGACAGTCTATAGACACGTTGCTCAACATGTCTATAGACGTCTCCTGAGACCGTCTATTGTCTAGGTCTAGTGTCCACACCAGTAGACACGTTGCGCGACATGTCTATAGACGGTCTCATAGACAGTCTATAGACACGTTTCGCAACATGTCTATAGACGTCTCCTGAGACCGTCTATTGTCTAGGTCTAGCGTCCACACTAGTAGACACGTTGCGCGACATGTCTATAGACGGTCTCATACACAGTCTATAGACACGTTTCGCAACATGTCTATAGACGTCTCCTGAGACCGTCTATTGTCTAGGTCTAGCGTCCACACCAGTAGACACTTTGCGCAACATGTCTATAGACAGTCTATAGACAAGTTGCTCAACATGTCTATAGACATCTCCTGAGACCGTCTATTGTCTAGGTCTAGCGTCCACACTTGTAGACACGTTGCGCAACATGACTACCGTTGCAGCGTGTCTACCATTTCGAATGGAAAACCATAGACATGCGATTTTTGGTCTAGCAACGAGACCGTAGACGCCGTTTGTCTAGCCGATGTCTATAGTCAAATCGCTAGACATTGTCTCTGAGACCAAAATCGCGCAACATGTCTACTAGTGTGCACAAGGCTTTATACGCCAGTTATCGTTAGACAAACAAAAATTTAAATTCTAAGTCCCTGAAATGAATAACTTACATTCAAAGCCTAATGATCCATTGCATTCTGAACCATCTTTAGAATGAACTGAGTTAAGTTCCTTAAATGAAGAGCCTACTGCGCAAGTTCAATTAAATTGTTTAATTAAGTAAAAATAAAGTGATGTTACTAATAGTGTATGTGTTTAAGAACCTGTTGCATTATAAAGTTGTACAAGTAACATTAAAGCTATATAAAGGAGCTTAGAGGAGTTGAAGTTGATAATAAGTAAGCTCGTCTAGCTGCCTTATCACTTTGCATAATGCACACTGCATACTTAGTCTCTCCACCTGGGAAACCACTTCGCTGCTTCTAAACCTCCGTACTTTACTTACTTGATTACTTACTTACTTGATTTTGGTTAGATCACTTTCATTTTGTTAATTTAAATGTTTTGCACGTATCCATCTAGTAACTATAACTATTTAGATTCTCAGCATACCGAAGATAATGGAACCATTAAGATCATTCTGAAGAAAACTTTTTTTTATTTTGTCTCTTAATTTGGCAAATTTGTTTTAGACAACAGAAAACATACTTTGGTCTTAGGTCTGTCTGTCGGTCTATCTGTCGATCTGTCTGTCGATTAAAATTTTGTGTCTAGTGTCTCTCAGAGTGATAGATAGACCATCTGTCACTGTGTCTGGTGTTTATCACTTTTGGTATCATGTCTGTGAGTCAGTCTATCTGTCACTCTGTTTGTTGTTTAACAATATCCGGTCTGCCTAATAGTGGGCATTAACAAAAAAGAACCTGAGTCGCAACCAAGCAATGAAGAACACGGACAGGAACTCAAGACTGGGGCTTGACATACAGCCCACAACGCTGAAAGATAAAAACTCATTGGTACAATTTTTCGGACACGTAAATAGAAAGAGCACTGAAAGACTTCCCCGAAGAGACCTTGAAGCAAGGTATGAAGGGGAAAAGGCCCAGAGGGAGAAAGAGGACAGCCTGGATGGACATCATCACATCCTACAGGCTGAAAGAGGACAGCATGGATGGACATTATCACATCCTACAGGCTGAAAGAGGACAGCCTGGATGGACATCATCACATTCTACAGGCTGTAAGAGGACAGCCTGTAGGATGTGATGATGTCCACCCAGGCTGTCCTCTTATAGCCTGTAGGATGTGATGATGTCCATCCAGGCTGTCCTCTTACAGCCTGGATGGACATCATCACATCCTACAGGCTGAAAGAGGAAAGCCTGGATGGACATCATCACATCCTATAGGCTAAAAGAGGAAAGCCTGCATGGACATCATCACATCCTACAGGCTGAAAGAGGAAAGCCTGGATGGACATCGTCACATCCTACAGGCTGTAAGAGGACAGCCTGGATGGAAATCATCACATCCTACAGGCTGTAAGAGGACAGCCTGGATGGAAATCATCACATCCTACAGGCTGTAAGAGGACAGCCTGGATGGAAATCATCACATCCTACAGGCTGTAAGAGGACAGCCTGGATGGAAATCATCACATCCTACAGGCTGTAAGAGGACAGCCTGGATGGAAATCATCACATCCTACAGGCTGTAAGAGGACAGCCTGGATGGAAATCATCACATCCTACAGGCTGTAAGAGGACAGCCTGGATGGAAATCATCACATCCTACAGGCTGTAAGAGGACAGCCTGGATGGAAATCATCACATCCTACAGGCTGTAAGAGGACAGCCTGGATGGAAATCATCACATCCTACAGGCTGTAAGAGGACAGCCTGGATGGAAATCATCACATCCTACAGGCTGTAAGAGGACAGCCTGGATGGAAATCATCACATCCTACAGGCTGTAAGAGGACAGCCTGGATGGAAATCATCACATCCTACAGGCTGTAAGAGGACAGCCTGGATGGAAATCATCACATCCTACAGGCTGTAAGAGGACAGCCTGGATGGAAATCATCACATCCTACAGGCTGTAAGAGGACAGCCTGGATGGAAATCATCACATCCTACAGGCTGTAAGAGGACAGCCTGGATGGAAATCATCACATCCTACAGGCTGTAAGAGGACAGCCTGGATGGAAATCATCACATCCTACAGGCTGTAAGAGGACAGCCTGGATGGAAATCATCACATCCTACAGGCTGTAAGAGGACAGCCTGGATGGAAATCATCACANTTAAATTCCTTTAACTTACCTGAGATCGACACAAGAGAAGTTTTTTTGAAGCAGACTCAACAGGTGTCTGATTCCAGTAGGACCTGTTGATCTGAACGTAGCAAGTCTCCTGTACAGCCACTCAATATACATTCAGCTTGCCTTCTGGGATCCTTCCACCATTCCATTGCGTACTAACTGTTTCTCAATAACTGAACTCCGTTTAAATGGTTTAAAATGTTTAACTAGGCATCGCGTGACTCTATCATTGATACAGATTGCTATAAGTATGTTTTCAATGTCGAGAAAATAGATTATTATGATGAGTTGTTAAAGAGTATGATTGAGAGAGTCTAGTAGTGGGGGTAGCCTCCATTCTTACTATTCCACCAAACACGCTCCGGACATTTCCTTTTCAACAATTATAAAATGAATCACTTAACTGCACAAAAACATCTGCTTGTATCAAGCTGAATTCACATACCTGTTTCTATTCTACTTTAGACGATGAATATGAAGTTTTATTAAAATTGTTAAATAAAGTAGGTGGTTCCTTTTAGGTATAATTTCTTGATTAGTTGGGTCTTAAGGAAATATAAACGCCTCACTTTTGCGATATTTCGACCCCTCCTTGGATCATTCTCAAGCTAAAAACATAGTTTATTTCATAATTACAATTATTTTATAAATTATAATTACTGTGCATTGCAATTTAATTGTTTATCTACTGGTATTAGCTATAGAAACTCGAAACTTTACTGACCTGATTGACTAGCTGATTTTATTTCATTGTCATGGTTATTGTTTTATATAAAAGTTCTTACTTCTACGGCTCATTGAATCAAAGAAGTTAAAATTGTTATTTTAAAACGTAATATACCGGTAAAAATTTGGTTATTTTTATTTTAAACGTTTTGGTCTGCTTTAATAGTTTATTAGCAATCTTTAACATTTCATAGTGTCGCAATTGGTTTAATTAAATATATTATTTATAAAAGTCGTTTATCTCATCGAATAGATGGACTTATACTTTTCTACCCGTCCTAAAATACCAATTTAAAATGTTCACGCGATCGTTGCGTGCGAACGGTTTGACGAATAATGTTGTCCAAAGAACTCGTCCTGGGCTTGGTAAAATGAACATGTGTACCGAAATTCACCAAAATCGGTCAACTTTTACTCAAGATATCGTCACACGTTTCTGAGACACTCACAGGATGAAGTTTGTTGGATGTAAGAAGCTCATAAGTCACAAGAATAAATGACGTCAAGTGTAAAATCAACTTACTCCGAAGACAATTATTCTATGTCTGCGAAAAATGACTTTCGTTGGAAAGCTCTTTAAAAGTACAGTAATTTTTGTTATGTATACATTTGTGACATTTTCATATTGTGTTGTTTTTTTTTTTCATTTTACCCCTCTCTTATATGAAAATATGTGAAAAGTGACAGCAACAATGACTCCACTCTTAAAGAGCTTTCCAACGACATGCATCTTGAAGGTTACATACTATTTTGACTTTTGTACCCCGTACCCCTGTCTACAAAATATTTTTTTTCGCCCATCCAAATTCTAAACCAAAATTTTCGTATATTATCATAAGTACGTAGATTTCTTTGAAAATTCGCTTGTTTAATCATGGTACCTACATAACTGGTCTTTATCAAAATTTACCGATTTTTCAACTCCCATTTTCGTGAAAACCATACAACGTAAAAAAAAATGTTGTAGACATAAATTGAAGTTTATTTTCTCCTTTATATTTCACTACTGGACCACTTTTTGCGTGAATAGATTGATTTGCAAGTTATAAGCTGAAAACCACAAAAACATATTTTTTTTGATGATTTCTCATATTTGCTGGGGGAAATTTGGTTGGATAACTTCAGATTAGTGTTCAGCACCTCCAAAAACATAAAATAAAACACTAAAACCAATTACACCTGAACTTTGCACTTCGAGCCCATTTTGTGCACCATTTGACTGAACTATTTGGCCGTTATCAAGCCTCAAAATAATTTAATTACAGTTACTAACAACATACATTTTTACATTATTTAAAACAACAAAACAAAACCAATAAAAACAAAAATAAATAGATGATTAAAAATTTAGTCAATTAACCGTAAAACACGTTTTTCTGATTATTGTCCCCCCTTTTTTATAATTTCACGGATAGATGAGCCATGTAGCTAATATAAGTATAAAACATTTTTCTAATATGTTTTTTTTTTTTTTTTTTTTTTTTTTTTTTTTTTTTTTTTTTTTTTTTTTTTTTTTT